>JASIRB010000847.1:0-32104 GCA_030323885.1 Branchipolynoe longqiensis | reverse complement strand
TGGCGACCAGAAAGTGTTTTCCGCCAACGCTGCAGCTCACGTGGTTGGGTTTCGACATTGATACCATGCGTATGGTGATTACTATCCCTAGAGAGAAGTTGCAAGAGATAGTGGAGTTGTGTGGAACCTGGGCGCGTTGGGGTAGGTGTGTGACAAGGAAAGCTATACAGCAGTTGGTGGGTAAGCTCCAATTTGTGTCTCGTTGTGTCCGTCCTGCAAGGCGGTTCATGAACAGGCTCCTGGAATTTTTTAGGGCAGCACCATTTCGCGGTAGAGTCCCTGTCACACCGGCAGCTATGGGGGATATTGGTTGGTTTCAGTCATATGCGGCGCCAAGTAAGTCTAATGGCTCGTAGTGTGATGCGTTGCGTGCTGCCCACTAGACTTTGGGTGATTAGTGTGTGATTCTTGTTTGGTGGGTGGGGGTGGGTTCTCAGAGAGCTGTTACTTTACTGAGAGTTATAGTCCTGGGTTGATGGCGCGGAACTTCCATATTGCACAACTCGAAGCGATTAATTTAGTGGCCGCCCTACATGCACTTACGCCTGACAATGTGGCGGATTACAGGGTAGTGATTAATACGGACAACATGGCGTCTAAAGATGTGTTAGACTCTGGTGCCGGACGGGATCCGGTGTTGTGCGCATGCGCACGGGAGATATGGCGCTTTGCCGCGGACCGTAGTTGTGAGATCGAAGTGAAGCATTAGCCTGGGCGTGCAGTTGGTGCTCGCTGATTTGTTGAGCAGGTGCCCGGGGTCGCCCGAGCATTGGTTGAGAGCTCAAGTGCTCTGTCGAGGAAGGGGTTTGAGTAAAGTGGGTGTTAATCATTTGTTTGTTGTAGACTTGTTGGGTGTTTAAGGGTGGGTTGACCTAGGAAGCTCGTCTCTACTTGCCTCTCTCTTCCTAGGTCATTGCAGTCAGATGTCAGGAAAGGTGCTTGAGTTGGTGAAGGCAGGGCTCTCAGTAGGAACATGGAAAAACAAGAGAGTTCAAGTGGATTGTTACGACAAATTTGCTACACTAAGAATTTAATATATATAGGCCAGACGGAGGTGACATACTAGAATACACCGCATACCTAGCTAAAAATCTGAAGTCACCAATTGCCGTAAATAATTATTTAAGTGGAGCACGAACATGGGTACTGCTGCATCAAGGAAGAGTAGAGGCGTTCGATACATATTTAGTGCAAATAATGAAAAAAGGGGTATCCAAACTAAGTGTGCATAGACCAGTACAGGCGCCACCGCTCACTGTAAGGGATATTAAAAAGATAGTTGTAGAATCAAGACAACGAGGCCGGGTGGTAGGTGGTGCGTCCCATGCCATACGTGTCTAATTGCTGGCTATACTATTGGCTTATTTTACGTTTTTACGCATCCAATGCAGATTTGTTCTGTATTCGAGAGGTCGGGACATCGGATATGGCCCTGAATGGGAGCGGTGTACGTGTACGGTCGGGGAGTGTGCTGCTTAGTGCGAGTCAGATTACGAAGACATCGAGATCGGTTACGGGAGCGTTCACGGTGAAACTTACCGTGTATTCCAGGGTATAATGCTGCTACCGGTGTTTCACAGCCCTGGAAAAGTTTACAAGGTACACAGCCGCGGACGCAGCGGACCCGCCGTCATGCATAACAATGTAGTAGTTCTCTGACGTCGTACAGGGAACTCCAGGAAAATACCAGCTAGTCTCTGTGCGCAACAGGCACACCCGACTTCCCCCAAGTTACGCTAGCGACATAGCCTGAGGAGAGGGGGGGGCCCAAGCTAGTGACAAGGGAGGAGCGTCGGAGAGGGGAGTGAGAGAGGTAGGTCGTTGGAAATCCAATGCGCTGTACCAGTATGTTAACCGAGCAGAGTTCTCAGAAGCACCTCAGACACTCTCAACCTTATTTGGCTGAGTGTCTGAGGTGCTTCATGTCTTGGTCTGTCTAGGCTGACCGTCCCATCTTTAGTAGTGGACGAATGGTGGTAATAGGCTCCGTTCCGAACACCACTGCAGATGAGCCCATGTTAGGTTAGGCGTTAGATAACTAGTAATCAGCTGCTTAGCGGTGTCGATCGAACCCGGACCAAGTAAAGACGAAGAGTAATATGAAAATGTGAAGTAATAAATAATAGAGACAAATAAATACGTAAGTGGTTATATATGACTTTCCCGATCGAGCTGATGTACTGAAACTTGTATGGTAAAAAATTGTAACTGTCCATGATGCATTTGACACTGTAGTTTCATGTCATCTTCAACAACCCCAACCTACCCAAACAACACGATTGCTGTGAATGTGAGGGGTTAAGGTTAAGAATTACCTGAAGCCCTGTTACATTCAGCACTGTATGCCATATAGTCCCCTGGACTAGACCTGAACTTTGACCTGCTCGACCTTGACTTGAACAACTCAAACCTGATCTTTTTTCCAGACTCACTAAGTTTGTCATGCTGGTTATCAGCACAGGTTAACACTTAATGAAGATATGTTACCTTAAGTACTAAGAACGCGTCGAACCGTCAGCACTGTATGCCATATAGTCCCCTGGACTAGACCTGAACTTTGACCTGCTCGACCTTGCCTTGAACAACTCAAACCTGATCCTGTTTTTTTTTCCAGATTCACTAAGTTTGTCATGTGTGTTATCCGCACAGGTTAACACTTAATGAAGATATGTTACCTTAAGTACTAAGAACGTGTCGGATTGTTGTTAGAACTGCATAAGTTAACAATGGTGCCACTGATGTCAGTCCTTCCTTTAGTTAAAATAAAAGGTACTGTGCACTATTTCTGTCTCCGGCGTCTTGAATTGTGCATGTTGCCTGTAACATGAGTAATTCATGACGCTGGAGACCGTGCTGGGGTACCAGGATAACTTCATAACATAAGACTAGCATTCCCTCGTCAGCTGGGGGAGGTTGCCGTCAGTAACAAGTAAGTGCCATGACGTTGGAGACCATGCTCGGGTACCAGGATAATTTAATAACATAAGACTAGCATTCCACGTAAGCTGGGGGGGGTTGACACCGGTAACCAGTGACGGTCGCAATGTTGGGAGGGACCGCATGCTATGGCGACCAGGACAGCTGCGTGGGGGTTTGCTAGGGATCTCACCCAGACAAAATTGTAGCATTTACCATGGGGGTACCAATGCATTACTGCGTGAGCCGATGAGACAACGGTCATTACTACATGTAACGTTTGGGTAATGTAGGGGCTCGGTCAGTAATCAGTCTCAACGGTAAAGGAAGCTATACGGTGGTGAAATTTTTGGAGGGTTTTATTTTTTTGAAAGTTTCCCACCCTCCCGGTACCCAAGTTTGTATGTAACTGCTTAGTGGCCGTTAGTGAGCGGGGGCTGAGTGTCTGAGGTGCTTCATCTGGTGTCTTGGCTGACCGCATCTTTAGTAGTGACTGAATGTGTAAAAGCTCCTTCCGAACACCACTGCAGATGAGCCATGTTAGGATTAGGCGTAAGATAACTCGTAATCAGCTGCTTAGCGGGTCGAACCCGGAAGTAATATGAAAAAGTAAAGTATAGACAAATAAATACGTAAGTGGTTATATATGACTTTCCCGATCGAGCTGATGTACTGAAACTTGTATGGTAAAAAAAAAAAAAATTTAACTGTCCATGATGCATTTGACACTGTAGTTTCATGTCATCTTCAACAACCCCAACCTACCCAAACAACATGATTGCTGTGAATGTGAGGGGTTAAGGTTAAGAATTACCTGAAGCCCTGTTACATTCAGCACTGTATGCTATATAGTCCCCTGGACTAGACCTGAACTTTGACCTGCTCGACCTTGACTTGAACAACTCAAACCTGATCTTTTTTCCAGACTCACTAAGTTTGTCATGTTTGTTATCCGCACAGGTTAACACTTAATGAAGATATGTTACCTTAAGTACTAAGAACGCGTTGAACTGTCAGCACTGTATGCCATATAGTCCCATGGACTAGACCTGAACTTTTAGTCCCCTGGACTAGACATGAACTTTGACCTGGCTCGACCTTGCCTTGGAACAACTCAAACACTGATCCTGTTTTTTTATCCTGGTTTTTCCTCATTTAAAACACTAAGTTTGTATGTGTGTTTCCCGCACCAGGTGTTAACATTAATGAAGATATGTTACCTTAAGTACTAAGAACGTGTCGGATTGTTGTTAGAACTGCATAAGTTAACAATGGTGCCACTGATGTCAGTCCTTCCTTTAGTTAAAATAAAAGGTACTGTGCACTATTTCTGTCTCCGGCGTCTTGAATTATATATACTAATATATCATTACATATTATTACATATAGTTATATATTGTTATTATTACATATAGTTATATATAGTTATATATTGTTATAGTTGCAGGTATTGCAATACCTCAGGGAGTTGCAATACCTCGGGGAGTTTGACGCCCCTGCCCTGCAGAGTTGTAAACCACTGCCTTGTGGTACAGGTACTTGACAGAACCGAAGGCTAAGGGAGCAAACCCTGAACAGAAAACCATGTCACTGTGGCAGCATTAAGGGCGTTTGATGTATAGAACTCCCAACATCTCCTGACCAGCCACTGCAGGGACAAATAGTTTTGCGCCTGTCTGGACATGTTCTTGCCGATGTGAAGCCTCTATTTGCTCCCCGAGAGAGTGCCGCTGGTAACTTGCAAAAGCCAGCAGCACCTCAACACTTTTGCAGGCAGCTTTCATGAAATGTACAACCGCACAACATCACTCTCACAGCAGAGAGCTAAATGGAGAGCGGCAGTCAAGTAATGAAAGCAGTCTTTGTCGCATCGCGACCGACAGCATGATGATGATGATGATGATATATAACGATATATAATGATACATAACATATATCGTTATATATCGTTACATATCGTTACATATCGTTATATATCGTTACATATCGTTACATATCGTGATATATCGTTATATATCTTTATATATCCTTATATATCCTTATATATCCTTATATATCCTTATATGCATCGTTATACATCGTTATACATCGTTATACATCATTATACATCGCTATACATCGTTATATATTTATATGGCATTATATATAATTATATATCATAATAATTATTAATATATATTTATAACTTATATATCATTATACATCATGTACATATATATATCAATAGACATCAATCAAAACTATACAAGCCAAGGAGGAGGCCTGCCCGCTAATGCTTAGGGTTGCATGTAAATTGTTTATTGGGGTGGCCGGGTAATTTGCAATGTGAGGGTTGTCAAAGCCGCCATGCGGGTCGATGTACGGCTGATTCCCCATGGTTACCGATGGTTGTCTTACCGCACGGCTCTGTGTTGGCATTTCACACCTTGGGCACGCTACAGGGCATTAGTTCCGCGGCTTGACGCACATCCGGTGTGGCGCTGGCGTCAAATGACAGGCCGTGGTGCCACTCATTATATATACGTATATACACATGTATACATGATATATACATGGCTTATATGACATAGGCATGGTATAGAATATGCAGGATATACACCTGATAGTGATATATAGATGATATAGACATGGTATATGCATGATATATAAATGATATATACATGATATATACATGCTATATACATGGTGTATACATGATGTATGCATGTTAATATACATACTATATACATAATATATAATGATATATACATGATGTATATATGGTATATACATGGTATATATGGTATATACATGGGATATGCAATATATATACATGTTATATCCATGATATATAATGGTATATACATGATATATACATGATGCATCCATTATATATACATGGTATATTCATGATATATACATAATATGTATATACATGATATGTATATACATGATATACACATTATATATACATGATAACACATGATATATACATGATAACACATGATATATACATGATATATACATGATATGTACATGATAAATTGTATTCAACTTTTCTATATATAACATTTATATATTTGTATATATCATCCTCTGCTTGTTTATATGAACATTTGCGAAAAAGTATACAATATGTAGGTTTATAAAAATATCTTTATGTAATACTATGTTTATATTTGTATAGGTGTATGTGTTATTTATTGTACTTACATATCTGACTGTACAGGAAATATATATTATGCAGTTAAACCGCACTCTATTATACACATGACATGTATATATTGGCATAAGTCATGCTGTGTTTACTTATGTGGATATACTCGAACTATGTATTATAATATATAAGTCCTACTTTTCTGATATACAGTAAAACCTCTCTAACCGACCACCTCCACAGATCGACCAATTCCCTACATCGATCGCTTCATTTGGGTCCCAAACGATCGCTCATACACTACCATTATTATATCAATGAAAAAAGCTCCCGAAGCTAACCACCCCCCTAAACAGACCATTTAAAGTCGGTCCCATGGTCAGTCTATTTAGAAAGGTTTTACTGTAGTAGACATATAGTAAAACCTCTCTAAATCGACGACCATGGGACCGACCTTAAATGGTCAATTTAAAGAGGTGGTCGGTTTAGGGAGGTTTAAAAAAATCATTACTATGGCGATCGTTTGGGACCCAAGTAAAGCGATCAATATAGGTGAGTGGTTGATCTGTAGAGGTGGTCGATTAGAGAGGTTTAATGTATTTGTATATGTCATGCATTTATATGCTCTCTCTCTCTCTATATAACACCTTTTCTATGACATGTAAATGTCCCCAGATTAGCGTCTATGATTAGTATCAGGACGCCACCTGCTTGTCGTGTAGCTTCCGGTTCCGGTTTACTTCGCCAGGTCTTGTCACTAACGGAGCATACGCATACTTCATCATTCCGTTGCAAAAGTAAATAACGTCAGTTTTCCCCCCTCACTGACACTCCCAGTCCAAATACACTCTTCTGAAGTGGGTGTTGATTTTCTGTGGGATTTCTTTTTTAATTATCAATAGCAGCACTTGTTCATTTTAAATTCTTCATATTTGTGATGTACAGTAAAACCTCTCTAAATCGACCGAACTTGGGACCGACTTTAACTTAACTGGTCCATTTAGGGAGGTGGTCGGTTTAGAGAGTTAAGCTATCATATATATATATATATATATATATATATATATATATATATACATAAATGTAAGGTGGCTCAGAGACACAGACACAGAAAGACACAGAGAGACACCCAGTGACAGATAACGATAGATAACGATAGACAGAGACAACGAGAAACATTGAGAGACAGGATTACTGGAACAGCAAATAACCGCGCCCTGTGTTTGCACAAGTTGTCGAAGTGGAAGCCCCTTAATTAATTCCCAGAATTGCTTCTGCTCTGCACCGGAAGCTGCGGCAATATCCTCAACACAAAGCTGCACGAACGCGCAGGGCGGAAGTGGCTATCCGCTATCACGTGACCAATGCTGGCAAACTGAACACTGACACGTGCCATGTTTTCTGGGAGCCCACTGGCGCTGGGCGGACTGCAGGTGGCGCTGTGTTCCCCTGGTGGCAGTTGGCTGAAGCTGGGAATTAGATTTGGGATTCGTGGGGGTTGGGGCGAGGTGGCAATGGCGCATGGTGGAGGCAATCATAACAGCCATACTCATACTCCTTAAAGAACGCATACACTGCCCTTAAAGAACGCATACACTGCCCGATATCGGTGGATCCCTTTTGTGCTGGCCAGACTTCTTCAAGACATGCATACACTAACCGATATTACAGGCAGAGGACTTTTATGTTCGCCAGACTCTGGATAATTGTTTTGATTTTGAAAAGTTGATGCTTCATCAGAATAAGCAGCTTTAAACTAAATTTTATATCAGAGCAGACGATATTGACTCAAATCAGTCATACAAAGTCTGTGCTGTAACGCGTGGCTTAACATTGATGTCCCATCGCCCCCTACGCTGCCTTCTTTTACCCGCATGCCCATTCTGTCTCGGTTTCATGCTTCATCACACTATGCAGCTTTAAACTAAATTTCCTCTCAGAGCAGACGACATTTACTCACATCAGTCGTACAAAGTCAGTGCTGTAACGCGTGGGATACTGTTATATATGTCCCGCATCCCTCTACGCCGCCCCTCCATCGGCCCGCACGCCCATTCTGTCCCTTTTCAGCACCGTCGTCCAGTGATTGCCTGACCAGAATATGCAATCACCCCCACACCCCATTATTCTGGCGGCGAGACTCTCTGACCGGGCAGGCACTCCCACTCCCCCCCCCCCCACCGCCTCCCCCACACGCTCCCTCCCCCCCCTCCCCCCCCCCCCCCCCCCCCCAAGGAAGGTCATTACGAGCCATATCCTACCGCGACAAACTCGCCAAGTGCAGATTTGCATGTACATATGTAGGGCCCTTTTTGAATGGATTTGCTCTATGACGTTTTATAGGGATATAAAGGAGGACACTACAACCATCCTTTCTTTTATGTGTGCCTCATTAAAACTGCATAGTCCGATGAAAACATACAATTTTCAAAACCAAAACAATTATCTAAATTTGATACTACTTATCTAACTTAGATGCTGATGCACTTATTAAACATTTGTCATCACATATAAGGGGATACTGAGTCAATTAATATAACCTGTTACTGCAGAAGCCTATGGTGTTACTGTTGGAGTTTTGGCAAGCTTGCCAAAATTAATTTACCATGTTTCCATTTCAAATATCTCAAAAGTTAGCGATTTAAAATAAAAGTTACTTCAAAATAACGTAAGGTAGATTATAATTAAGCAACAGAACACGGCGACCTCAGTTTGTGGGCCAATACAATTTTATTATTATTATGAATAACATTTTTACATCCCAGAATTGATCATTAATATACTAACGACACATGAATTAACAAATATGCATAAGCTATACGGAACATTAATTATTAATAAATAGCGATCACTCAAGAGTACTGGTCGAGTTCACAACAGCAGTGTTTTATAGGAGCTTCAGCACTCAGCAGGGAGGGAGGGATGGTAAGCAAAATGGATCTTCTCTCTCCTATTGATCTCGATCAAGTGACAGTTACAGGGCTGTTTATTCCATATGATCACCTCGTAGTCAGGATGACATAATGCAAGGGTAACAGTCACTTATGGCAGGCCGATGGGGTGCCGTTTCTGTAATAATTACATGTTACCAGCAACATATACAATTAAGCAACAGAACACGGCGACCTCAGTTTGTGGGCCAATAAAATTTTATTATTATTATGAATAAAAAATTTTACATCCCAGAATTGATCATTAATATACTAACGACACATGAATTAACAAATATGCATAAGCTATACGGAACATTAATTATTACAAATAGCGATCACTCAAAAGTACTAGTCGAGTCCACAACAGCATTGTTTAGAGGATCTTCAGCACTCAGCAGGGAGTGAGGGATGGTATGCAAAATGGATCTTCTCTCTCCTGTTGATCTCGATCAAGTGACAGTTACAGGGCTGTTTATTCCATATGATCAACTCGTAGTCAGGACGACATAATGCAAGGGTAACAGTCACTTATGGCAGGCCGATGGGGTGCCGTTTCTGTAATAATTACATATGTTACCAGCAACATATACAATTAAGTAACAGAACACGGCGACCTCAGTTTGTGGGCCAATACAATTTTATTATTATTATGAATAACATTTTTTACATCCCAGAATTGATCATTAATATACTAACGACACATGAATTAACAAATATGCATAAGCTATACGGAACATTAATTATTAATAAATAGCGATCACTCAAGAGTACTGGTCGAGTTCACAACAGCAGTGTTTTATAGGAGCTTCAGCACTCAGCCAAATAGCGAAGCGAGTGCTGTCGGACCTGCTTTGAAGCTACGCTTATCCACATAATTAAAAATGCAGGACGAACGCCAGTTGCCGAGTTCCTGGACCTGTTCCAACGGGACTCCAGCTTCCGCACACTCTCTAGCTGCCCCCCGTCTGAGACTGTGGGCCGTAATCTTCTTACCTTGAAGCCCACACTTATCACCTGCCAACCTGAGGGCGAGCAGGAATAGGCGAGCTGTCAAGGGCTCCCCAGAGCACAGCAGCAGGGCTGGACCGGACTTGGAGATGGGAGTTACGGCCTTGTACTGCCTCCAAAGACACACGGGGCAGCAGATGGAGCTAGGAATTTTTGGCAGCCATACGTAGTAGGTCTGGCTTTGCTGGCGTGTCGTCTTGGTGGACCGGACGCGTACCTTGAGTGACCTCTTGTGGATACGTATGTCGGCACCTGTCAGGTAGTGCCCCGGATCACAAGGGGACTCCGAGAAAAATAAATTAGATTGTCTTAGTAATGTGAAATATCCAATTATCAATGCCACATTTAACACTCGGCCATGTGGCCCTAGATTATTAAAATACTTGAACATTTTCACAACATGCTTGACTTTTAGTGGAAATACTCTCGACACAGCAACATTTTTCACATTTAACACCCCTTTCTTTACGAGGCCAACACAGTATGAGTCAAATTCCTTGGTTCTTCCCCCCATCATCATAATATATGTTTTTGCGCCACTGAAGTAGTTATTCACCGCACTTGGTGACCTAAGACTACTTGCTAAATAAGCGAGGTACAGCATCAGATCATATTGTTTTGGATATTTCTTATTAACATTAAAGCTTTTACAGAACTCACTAAATTGATCAAACTGGGTACATTTATTACGCCATGTACCTTTCGATAACCCATGCCTGAAAAGCGTTTGGACAGTGTGGTGCAGGTCAGTATGTCGAGCTGTAGTTGAGGGCAAATAAAGAAAAACTGCAGTGAGACATACTGAACGTGAAGGGATACAGTTAGGTTAATCATCAAAGTTCTTTATCAAAGACAGAGATATCATGGGTAACACGTACCCGTGACAAACCCAGATCCAAGCATAACTTCTTCGACCTGGCATACGCCGCCTTATCGAAGTAGCTTCGACTAAGCGCATCAGCCAATATCAATGACTTGCCAGGTTTATGTGTTATCCTGATCTCACAACTATGGAGAGCGGCAAATCTCCACAACTCACGCGCACATGCACACAGAAATGGGTCCCTGCCCTTCCCAGTGGAGAGAACCTGCTGTGAGGCTTCATTGTCAGTGTTAATTATTACTAAGAATTGTTCGGGGTGTGGTGGGGTTAGTTTGCGTAGCGCAACAATTAAATTAAGGGCTTCCAGTTGGGATATGTGATAACCAAGAGACAATAACTCCGCTGTATAACGTTCAGAGAAAAAACATGTGTCTGAAAAGGCCCCGCCCCCAAGCAAAGATGAGTCATACTCGATCACCCAGTAGTTTTTTGGAAAAGGCCGTAATAAAATGAGGCCGTTGGTTGTCTCCGCATAGCGGATGAACCAGCGGACATCCCGCACTAATTCGATTGACACAGTGGTACGACCAATGAAGGGCGCCTCCCTTAAAAATTCCAGTACCCTGTTCATAAAGCGTCTTGCTGGGGTCACACACTTAGATATACACTGGAGCCTACCAACCAGTTGTTGTACATTCTTTCTCGTAACCGACGCACCGGATTTCCACACATAGCATTCAGAGATGATGTTTAAAAGCTTCTCTTTGGGGATGGACAACTCCATCAATGTAGTATTAATACGATAACCTAACCAGATCAGATCTGTAGTTGGGGGCATACATTTGTGTAGAGACAACTGCAGACCTAACTCCACTAGCAGAGCTACAATCCGGCGATAACCTATACTAGCCTCGTCGAAGTTTCTTGCCACCCCCACGAAGTCGTCTAGATAACATAAAGTAAAGAAACCTTCCTGATTCATTAAGAAAGAAACTGCTTGAGTGGTTCTGGCACAAGCCAGGCTGGATGTATGGCACCCAAATGGGAGGGCGATATCAAAATACAATTTAGAATTAAAACTAATGCCAAAGAGGGGCACGCTGAGCGCTCATGTTCGAAGCTGTTGATAAGCCCTTGCTGGATCAATGGACCAGACATAGCACCCATGTCCCAGTCGGGTCACTTCTACAGCAACGTCCATAATGCTGGGCAAGTTAAAAGAACATTTAGCACCCTGAAAGAAACCCTTACTAATGCCAGAATTCACGCTATGCTCTTTGGGGAAGCTGAGGTCGACGATGATCCGTCGTTCAAGGGTATTCTTTTTTGGTCTCGTCATAATTGGGCTGACCTGAGCCCAGGGAGTAAAAGGAGGGCAATCGAACGGACCCAGCAGTGCATTGCAGGCAAGTTCTTTCGACACATACTTTTCAATCCAAACGTTATACTCAGGACGCTCTTTATGATTCACATAAGTAGGGGTTGGGATTTTACTCACAGCGTAATCACTAGGCCAACCGAATTCCAAATAATCAACTACTAACTTATCATGGTATCCCTCCAGCAGAATCCTCCAGGAGGGGATGTGCAGGCCTGAGGGGACAGGGACTCTAGCTGCCAGATAGTTGGGCAGGCCGGTACGTCTAACAGCGGTATAAACATCAAAATAACTAGAGGCCACAACTGGCTTAACAGTAGGCCAAAATGGCAACAACAATGGTTTAAACTCAAGCGGCCCCAATGGGCAATAGACCTTATTGGGGACGCATACTGTGGCCGCACCATTCCCATCGGCCACCAAAATAACAGGGGGACAGGAAGGAGCATCACAGTGAGGTTCACGAGAGCCCGAGGGCACCATGATGTTAGGGGAAAAACCCGAAAGCGGGGCTGAATGTTTAGAAAAGGACCCATGCTCCCTGGTCGAGAGATCACTCAGGGCCTCACAAGCCTACAACTCGAAAGCTGCAAAGCCGGATCGTTCATCAACACCTGAGGAAGCAATGGGGACGAAGAGACGACCGATACGGCCGGAGAGTCAGTAGTGTGACCAGGAGACAGGATAGGATCGACCCTGAGGTCATTAAGATCAGTGTAGGCTGGGAGTACACTAGGACGGAAGACCGCCAGAGGGGCTGGAGCCTCGACCAAGCGATCGACCGGGTGTCTGATATGACGATAGATCAGAGACTGTGAACCCGAGAAAGCTATTGGAGCGCCAGAGGGATCCAGTGGTGAAGATAAGGGTAGGGTACCCAGAGGAATACATCGACCGAGCGGGCGACGCAAGTGAGTGTTAATAGGCACAACATGACCAACAGCATTAGAATTAACTACTATATTAGTGAAGGGGGACGCTAAAGCATGGGACCCAGAGGTGTCGTGCAACAACGGCACGGCTATCTGGGCCGTGTCAGCATTACATAATGGGCTACCCATATGCACTAACCGTATGGTAGGCAAGGTAGTATCTGTATCAAAGGAAATTGTTAACGGCACATGGGATGTTGGGGACTGAGGCCTACAGCTCCCTGAGCAGTCATAGCCGATGTCGTTATCAGTATCAACGTTCACAATCTTAGGGCGCCGAACAGTGTTAGTAGTCTGCGTCCTCGACGCTACATTTGAGGGAACTGACACACCCCCGGACACGGGATTGATAACGAACACATCATCAACATTATGCATAGCATCAGGGATTATAGACACTTCGATAGGCAGACTTTCAAACAGACTTTCCCTCACCTGGGGATTGATAGGCAGACACGACACAAGAGACCCCGTACCTAAAAACCCGGATTAGTGTTCTTTAAGCCTGCTGTCGGTTTAAGTGTTGATGAACGAGACTTAAACCGACAGTCTAACTCACGTTGATTTGCCTTGTACCCCCGCTTAAACGCAAACCAGCCACATGTGTGGCAGTAACGGCGCGGAGGCGAGCCGTGCGACTCAGAGAACCCACAATCTTTCCCAGTATTCCATATCGTGCAAATCGGTCCATCAGTTAATCTATCATAGTTATCCCTAGTTTGTCGACTCGACCCGACTGTAGCCTTAGAAACTGTCTTAACATGTACCCCGGTCCCAAATAAGTCGCGCTGTACATCTTTAATGGCCGGGTAGTCATCCCAACCCGACTTTAAACGTTTATCATCAACCATTTGGAAAACTTTCTCAGAAAACCCCAGACAAGTCGACCATTCCCAACATTCAGCCATCTCTAATAGATCCTGGACGTGTTTCATGATAGGTTCGGTCCACGACGATGGCGTGGAAGCGGACTGGGTCATGCAAAATAAAGCTAATAAATACTCATGCCAATTTGCATCCCCCTGTTTTACTCTATTCTTCTTTCCCTCCCTGACTATAAATTTATGGGGCAGTAGTTTATGCTTACCCCGTTTTGCAGCCCGCTTCTTGCTATGGACTGAATGCAATAGATCTCTTAATAATTCCTCCCGAGATGAACAGCTTGATGAGTCAGTCGACGAGTGTCGATGTTTCCGTCCATGACGCTTGCTGCAATGGCGCCGGGACGATGTCGACTCCTGGTCACTGGCCGACTCATCCTCCTGGTCACTCTGTGACGGCGAAGAATCGGAAGATGGCGCCACCGGTCTTGGGCGCTTCCTGTGATGAACGGCATCTCGTCCTCTTCCTTCATGCATCCGTTCATCTGTAGGTGAACCCGCCTCGGACTGAGACTTTTTTCGACGCGATCCAGATTGGAGATCGGCCAAGGTACGTTCCACGGTCGCCAATTTCGCCAGCAGAGAAGCATTACTTGTCTCAATGAGTCGAACCAAGTCGTCACCACGCAGCTCAGATCCGCCGGATGGCTCTGGCGAGATTCCTGAGTGTCGACGGGAAGAAGTACTCGCCTCAGCTTTGTCCAGCTCAGAGATTACAAACGGTGTCGACTCCGCGGTACGTAGCAGTTCTTTAGAGAATCTTCCTTTCTTGGTAGGCATAATGGAGCAGGGAATGACTGTTGATGCAGCATTAACCACCTTAAGCAAAATGGATCTTCTCTCTCCTGTTGATCTCGATCAAGTGACAGTTACAGGGCTGTTTATTCCATATGATCACCTCGTAGTCAGGACGACATAATGCAAGGGTAACAGTCACTTATGGCAGGCCGATGGGGTGCCGTTTCTGTAATAATTACATATGTTGCCAGCAACATATACAATTACACTCACACACAACACAAACATTAGTGCATATGTGACAATAGGTTGAATATTATTAACATGGCTTATAACAATGATTGACTGATTTAGATATTATTAGAATGGTGTTACATCATAATTTGATTATTATCAGCAAATCTTATGCAAGCACAAATGCATGCAAGTAAGTTGATGATATGATTCTCTGTATTTCTGGGTTTTCTGAATATATTGTTTCATTGTTGGTAGTTGTCTCAGGGTATTAGTTAGGGAATCTTTCATCTTAGGCACCAGCAGTATTTCGGAACTCCCCTTGTTTGTTTTTACAACCCTGTTGTAAACCCTGTCTGGACCATTGATTGGTTTTACCCAGAATAGTCTGACTGCTATATGCATGGATGCACACCAGGATCTAGTGATTTAGCCCTCGGAATGGTTTTAATATTGGTGTCATGAAAAAGGATATTTTTGTTTTAAAGAAATTATTTACTCTTATTTTATTTGTGTTACGAACGCAAAACATCGGGATATTTTACAATTGTACTGTAGGACAGCGTGTGGTAATGTAGGACACCACATAATACTGTAGAACACCGTGTAATACTGTAGTACACCAGGTTGCGGGACACCACGTGGTACTGTGGGACACCACGTTGGACACCACATGGTACTGTGGGACACCAGGTGGTTCTGTATGATACCACAAAATAGCGAAATAGCGAATGGTAGACAGGAAGTGTGAACACGTATTTGACTCTCATTTTTGCTTGAGTGCAAGTAAATAAGCAACACAAGGAATAATTAGTAGCATGTGGTGAATAAGGGGTCAAATTTCCCTGGATCATCAGCCCATGCTTTTTCTAATCTATTCTTGAATGAATTTATTGACTCAGCATCAATAACATTTTGTGGGAGACTGTTCCATATATTTATGATCCTGTTTGAGAAACTGTGTTGCCTTAACTTTGAAATGGCTCTGGGTTTTACTAGTTTGAGAGTATGGCCCCGACTGCCTTCTCTTTTATTCAAGGTGAGAAATTGGTTCATATCTATTTTATAAAAACCTATCATAATTTTAAATACTTCAATTATGTCACTTCTTTTCCTTCTGTAGGAAAGGGTAGGAAGTTTCAATTCCCTAAGCCTTTGTTCATAGGGTAAGTCTTTTATAACTGCAACTAACTTCGTTGCACGTCTCTGGACCTTTTCGATCTCCAGAATATCTTTCCTAAACATTGGGCTCCAAATTTGTGGACAGTATTCCAAAATTGGCCTAACAAGAGACTTAAATAGAATGAGAAATTGTTCTTGTTGAGGTGATGGAAAGTTCTTTTAATTATTCCTACTCTCTGGTTAGCATTTGAGATGATAGTCCTCATGTGTTTCTGAAAGGAGAGTTGGGAGTTGAAGGTTACACCCAAGTCCTTTTCATAGCTATCTTGTTGCAGGACAGTGTTCTTCATACTATAGGCATAATGAGGATGCTTTTTCCCTTAATGAATAATTTTGCACTTCTTTTCATTGAAGGGCAATTGCCATTTCTCGGACCATTGTGCAAGTTTCAGAATATCCTCTTGCAAGAGATTTTTATCTCTTACATCTTTTATTGCTCGAAAGACCTTTGTGTCATCCGCAAATATTTTTAGGTTTGATGAGACACTGCCTGGCAGGTCATCTATAAATATTATAAATAATATTGGTCCCAGCACACTTCCCTGAAGTATTCCTGAGGTGACTTTCCTAAAGGAAGATTTTTTATTACCTCCGACTACCCATTGCTTTCTCTCAGACAGGAAGTCCTGTATCCATTCAAAAATTGATCTGGATATTCCAAGAGCTTTGATTTTGTTTAATAGTCCTTTGTGGGACACACTATCAAAGGCTTTAGAGAAGTCCAGATAGATGGTGTCCCATGTCAGGCCATGATCCATCCAGTCAGTCCAAATTTCCATCACTTCTAGTAGTTGTGTCAGGCAAGATTTGCCTCCAGTGAATCCGTGTTGGTCTAGAGATATCAATCCTAGTTTTTACAAGTGTTCTATGACACAATCTCGGATTATTCTTTCTAGCATTTTACAGCATAGTGAGGTTAAACTCACCGGTCTATAATTTGATGCCAGGCGTTTTGGTCCCTTTTTATGCAGGGGTTTGACATCAGCATCTTTCCATTGTTTGGGTATTTTCCTTTCAAATAGGCTTTTACGGAATAGAGACGTCAAAATAGGTCCAATTTGTTCAGAACCCTCTTTGATAATTTTGCATGGATCCCATCTGACCCAGGTGCCTTGGAGTCAATTAGTTTTTCAATTAATTTGTCTACTTTACCATCTGTTATATCAATGTCACTGATCAATTCTGTGACTCCTGAATTTGGAGAAGGCGGGATATTATCCATATTTTCATTGGTAAATACACTGACGAAGAAGTCATTGAGTAGTTCAGCTTTGCCTTCATCGTCTACGATTAGTTTGTCATCACTATTGGCTAGAGCTGGTATGCCATTGCCATTTTTTTATTTATGTGAAGCATAACTCCAGAAATTTGTTGGGTAATTTTTAATGTCTTGGACAATTTTGTCCTCAAAAGTGTCTTTGTGTGCACTGACAATGTCATTTGCTACTTTCCTAGCGATAGCGTATTTTCCCCAATTTTCCAATGTCTTATTCTTGAAGTAGACATTCCATGCTTTGTTTTTCAATTTTATGCCATTGGTAATATCCCTGGAGTACCAAGGAGGTTGTTTCCTGGTTGTGAATTTTGTTAGCGGTACGTGCCCTTTGATAGCACCTGATAACACATTTTGAAAGAGGTCCCAGCACTCTTGCACATTCTTTTCCTTAAATATATTTTGCAAGTCTTGAGACATGATATCATTACTCATGGCAATGTAATCCCCTCTATAATATGAGTATTTTAGTGGGATGGTCTCATTTTCTGTTTCAACATCAATTTTGAAGGATATGACAGCATGGTCACTCTTTCCGATCGGGGCACCTATCCTGATGTTATCTATAAGATTATCCTTATTGGAAATGACCCAGTCCAAGGGATTTGAGGTCTCATTTCCTTGGAACCTGGTTGGTTCTGAATAAATTGGTGCAGGTCTATTAGGTGGTCAAAAATAAGCCGGGCATAATGGTCATCACGGCAATGTAAGATGCCAGTCGCCCAGTCGATTTCTTTTAAGTTAAAATCCCCAACGATAACCAGGTTATCATTTTTCATTTCTTTTATCTCATTGACTAATTCCAAAAGAGCATTATTGTTTTGCTCACTGCTAGATGGGCTACGGTAAATACATCCTAAGATGGTTATGAGTCCATCAGTAAGAATGTCGCACCAAATTGATTCGTGAAAAACGGTTTTTGGTGTGAAATTAGTTGGTATCAAATGATTTGCAACGTACAATATCGTACCTCTTTTCTCTAATGAGTTGGTAAGTAGATAATATCCATTTATTTCCAAGCATAATTTACTGATCTTGTATAAACTATTTTTCGGACATACTTTGTTGACGCATATAATGTCAGGTCTAAAAGAACGGATTTGAACTTCCAGTAATTACTTTTTAATGCTAGTTAAGACATCTATGTTGGTGTACATAACTTCTTAGGTTTTTATTTTGTTTACTTTATAGTCTATTCTATGATCAAGTTTGCCTGACCTTGCTTTCTTATTTTTAACTCTTTTATGTTCCAGGGAGTACCCCGGACCTTGTACATCCAGTTTTTTGACCAATCAGTTTTTTCCTTAGCAGCTTGTACATGTTCGTTAAGAGCTTTACGATTTTCTTTGTCGAGATCGTAACATACTCCTAAGTTCTTTACTTTATCGGGAGCGTCTTTGAGTTTGTTCAAGTTGCTCATAACAGACTCCTGTGTTTCGACTGAGTCGAATATAACTTTGAGAGGTCTGACACTCCTTGTATTGGCTGAGTCGGAACACATTTTTCGGTCGCGCTTCTATGCCGATGGCTTGTAGCAAATCGTCTACCAACCCTAGATCAGGGGTTTTCCTGGCTCTTGATTAACTACTGATTTTTTCGGGTGCCCTGTGAATGATTACATTTATAGCCCTCTCTTGGGGATTTTTTTAGCCAAAATGGCTTTTTTCACAACTGCCTCTATGGGGCTGGATTTGGCAATGGAACGTGTCTCTTTTTGTTCCCCGTCGTGTTGCTTCGAGCTACATCAGACCAGAGTTTTGTTATATTTTTCTCAACGGACATGTTTACGTCCATCTTCAGTTCGCCAAAACACAGCTTTATTACAGTCGGTAGCACCTCTTCCATCGACTTAGATATTTGGGCTTGGATGGATAATTCCAAGTCCGAGTGACAGATTCACAGGTAATGTTCTTGTTTGTTTGTTGTTGTTTTACGTCCTAGCAACATCTAAGGTCATATCAGGAGGGGTACCGACTTGTGACAGTGCGCACTCATGGCGATTTTATAGTGCTGCCCCACTGGAAGACCAGGCTGCCAGCACCATGACCTGATATCCCACTCAGTCACATTATCCTGACACTTAGCCAACCAGTCCTTGCCCTATCCTAATAATGCCGAGCGCCAGGCTAGTAAGCGACAAGTATCAATTTTTAAGTCATTGGTTTGACTCGACCAGGGTTCGAACCCACGACCTCACGATCTACCAACACGGCTCATTCGGCCATCCCGTCTGGTCAGGTAATGTTCTAAAACACTACCTTCTATCATTTTTATCAAGTGTTTTCTGCCACCTTTTTGCAGGTTCAAGAGTACACAGTGAGGTGCGCACAAACTGTGTGCAGTGAGGTGCGCACTAAGTGTGTGCAGTGAGGTGCGCACTAAGTGTGTGCAGTGAGGTGCGCACTAAGTGTGTGCAGTGAAGTGCACACCAAGTGTGTGCAGTGAGGTGCGTACCAAGTGTGTGCAGTGAGGTGCACACTAAGTGTGTGCAGTGAGGTACGGTTGTTGTTTGTTTGTTGTTGTTTTACGTCCTAGCAAAATCTGTTTGCAGGTTCAAGAGTACACAGTGAGGTATGTACAAACTATGTGCAGTGAGGTGCACACTAAGTGTGTGCAGAGAGGTGCGCAACAAGTGTGTGCAGTGAGATGCGCACTAAGTGTGTGCAGTGAAGTGCACACAAAGTGTGTGCAGTGAGGTGTGCACCAAGTGTGTGCAGTGCAGTGTACACCAAGTGTGTGCAGTGAGGTGCACACTAAGTGTGTGCGGTGAGGTGCGCACCGAGTGTGTGCAGTGAGGTGCGCACAAAGTGTGTGCAGCCAGGTGTGCACTAAGTGTGTGCAGTGAGGTGTGCACCAAGTGTGTGCAGTGCAGTGCACACCAAGTGTGTGCAGTGCAGTGCGCACAAAGTGTGTGCAGTGAGGTGCGCACAAACTGTGTGCAGGGTGGTATGTGTCAGGTATCAGTACAGTGTGTATAGCCGTGTATGCGCGAACGTCCTTGACCCTGGTTTTTGGACGGGTACCCTGAATAAACTCACTCACATACTGGACATCGTGTCGTGAACTTGTATCCACCATTACATGGTGTCAGATGTAAGAAGAATCTAAAGCCCACAGCACAAGGAACGATGGCGTTAACACTGCCGCTGAGCTTTGAAGGTAATCTAGCTATGAATTGGAAGGCATGGTATCACTCATACAAGATATATAGTGTAGCGTCCGGAGCAGCAAGTAAAAGTGAAAAAGTGCAGTGCTGCGTGTTTTTACACATGGCTGGGATTGAAGCGCAGAAGCTACATCTAACATTCAAATTCAATGACAGCGAACAGGACAGAATAGAACCCTTGGTGAAAGCGTTTAGAGACTATTGTGTTGGCAAGACCAACATAACAGTAGTGAGATACACGTTCAACTCATTTAGGCAGACAAGCGAGTCAATGGATGCTTATATCAGAGAGCTACAACACAGGATTTCATATTGTGACTATGGTGATAGGGAGGAATCTATGATGTGTGATCGTATAGTGTGATGAGTCAAGGAGGACAAGTTGCGCGATAAGTTGCTTCAAACGCCCAATTTAACATTAGACAGATGTTTGGAAATGTGCAGACTCAGTGAAAATACACACGCACAACTAAACCAAAGTACCGACGAACAGCCAGACGAGCGCATGGACGAAATCAACAAGCGGGGCCAAACCTACTCAGCGTATGCGCCACAAGCCACGGTAGAGCCACGTGCGCGTACGTGGCCAGACCGCGGGTGCCGATCACAGACAAACAGAAGCATGTGTACCAAGTGTGGATATCAACACGGCAACGCCCAGTGTCCAGCAACGGACAAGCAATGTCTGAATTGCAACCGATATGGACACTTCCAAAAGGTGTGCAAGACACGTCGCTCCAGCCGAGCACAGATCAACGAGATCGCCGAAGACCAGGACACGGACAACGATTTGTTCGTCGGACTGAGGAAGTGCACAAAGACAATTTATGGTACGTTGAATACCAATTACAAAACGTACCAGTGAAATTTAAGCTGGATACTGGTTCTCAAGCTAACATTGTATCACGTAAAATATATGATGCTCTCCACAACATCACGAGTCGATAATATGCAAAAGAGAAATCAAAGTGTTGTTTGATAACATATTCAGGTGATCGGATACGGCCAGAGGGGGAAGCCGTAATTGAAGTTGACGGTCTGCCGTTGACATTCCAAGTAGCATCGCACGGCACGGCAATACTCGGGAAGGAGGCGTGCGTAGCTCTGCAACTGATTCAACGCGTCGGCGAAATCACAGTCAAGACAAGGAATCCTGATGCCGGTAGAACAAGAACTGGTAAACAAATATGCAGATATCTTTACTGGGTTGGGTTTGATAAAAAGCAATGCAAAAATGTATATTGACAATACAATTGACCCTGTTATTGACCCTCCCCGTCGTGTTCCACATGCAGTTGAGGATAAAGTAAAACAAGAGCTAGATAAAATGTTGAAACTAGGGGTAATAGTGCCTCAAAATGAACCGACTCCATGGGTCAGCTCAATAACGATCGTAAAAAAAACCAACAAAATCAGAATATGTTTGGACCCTACCAAATTAAATAAAGCAATATTAAGAAGCCCATATCCTACTAGAACGATAGAAGAAGTCATCGCAAAAACAAGTAATGCCAAGTATTTCTCAGTAATTGATGCCAACAGTGAGTACTGGCAGATTGAACTTGACACAGAAAGCTCTAAATTATGTACATTCAACACTCCGTGGGGTCGGCTTAGGTACACTCGTCTGCCGTTCGGCATAAAAATGGCTGGCGACATCTTTATCAGTGAAATGAACAACTTGTTAGCCGATCTGCCAGGGGTGAATGTAATTACAGATGACATACTAGTGTACGGCAACACGGTAGAAGAGCATAATACAAATTTAGAAAGAGTATTCGTTCGCGCCCGAGAGGCCAATCTAAAACTAAATCCAGATAAATCGATAATATGCAAAAGAGAAATCAATTATGTAGAACACACGTTAACACAGGCAGGCTTCAAACCAAATGCAAACCGCGTGCAAGCCATTGTAGAGATGCCGACACCAAGTGACAAAGCCGGCATACAAAGATTCTTAGGAATGATTGGATATGTTGGGAAGTTCATCCCAAATCTGTCAGAGATTTCGAAGCCATTGCGAGAAGTATTAAATAAAGACGTAGTATGGTTTTGGCAGCATGAACAAGAGCATGGGTTCAACAAATTAAAAAGCCTATTAATTACAGCACCTGTGTTAAAATATTACAACGTAAATGAACAAATCACATTGCAAGTAGATGCTTCAAAATCTGGCCTTGGCATGGCTATTTTTCAACAGAAAAAAACAAACGCAATGGCATCTAAAGCTCTAGATAAATGCCAATCGAGTTACGCTGTCATAGAGAAAGAATTATTGGCTATATGTTTTGGTTGTGTGCGATTTCATGAGTATGTTTACGGTAAAGAGGTGCTAGTCGAGACCGACCACAAACCACTTGTGGCCATAATGTCTAAACCATTGTACACATTGTCAGCCCGAATGCAGCGGATGCGTATGAGGTTGCAAAACTACAACATTGTCATGAAATATGTACAAGGTAAGGAGATGTTTTTTGCCGACACACTATCGTGAGCACACACAGTAAATACAACACCAAAAAATCTATTCGACAAAGAAATATCTATAGGCACGATACTGGTAGCCAAAGACATAAATGACAAGGTCATTGCAGCAACTAAAACAGATCCAACACTAAACGAGGTTACACGCATAGTCCAAACAGGATGGCCGTTACGAAACAATTTGGTAAAATCATGTGCTTGACCATTTTATACATTTAAAGATGAAATCACATATTCAGACGACATGTTATTCAGAGGACAGCAAATAATTATTCCAAAAAGCCTGCAAAGAGATATGTTAAGACTACTACACGAGACACACCTAGGCGTGGTAAAGTGTAAACAGCTAGCACGCGATAATGTTTTCTGGCCTGGAATGAATGCCCAAATTGAAGATCTAATATCCTGATGTGAAACATGTCAACAACACCGCAAAGCACAGCACACAGAACCGATGTGGCCACATGCCATACCAGACATCCCATTCCACAAAGTGGGGGTTGATCTTTTCCAACTAGACGGGAAAACATATGTCATAGTCGTAGATTACTATTCGAAATTTCCTGAGGTTGTAGAGTTACGCAAAACAGACACAAACGAGGTAATAAAGGTACTAAATGAGATATTCGGGAGGCATGGCATTCCCGCTATGCTGGTATCAGACAATGGTCCTCAGTTCACGAGTCGGGAATTTAAAGATTTTGCTAACGAATATAATTTTACACAAATCTTCTCGAGCCCATATTATCCTAAAAGCAATGGCCAAGCCGAACGCTATGTCCAGACTGTGAAGACAATGATGAAAAAAGCAAGTCAAAACGAACAAAACTATAACCTGTATTTGCTAAACTACAGGAACAGTCCCATAAAAGAATTGAATGCATCACCTGCACAGCTACTAATGAGCCGTAAGTTACGATCGAAAATTCCGACTTCAGAAAGTCTGTTAAAATCAAAAGCACAAAAATCAAAAAAACAAAACATTCAGAAAATTCAAAGACTACAAAAATACTATTACGATAAAAAAGCAGGCACACCATACAAGCAACTGAATGTATCAGATCAAATACAATACAGAACACACGAAGGTAAATGGGAAAAGGGCGTCATTACAAAAACTAACACCCCAGGGCCACGCGATTATCTGATAGAAAATCAAACAGGGAGTCGTCTGAACAGGAATAGGGTACACTTATTACAGGTTCCAAAAGCGTATGCTAAACAGAAAAATGATAACACAGTGCAGCCCAGAAATCAAAAGCGACATAGAAATAAAGAGCAGTGCAACAACCAAGCACCAACACAGGCCAACACTATCCCATCAGCACCGAACTACATCACAAGGGTGGGCCGGGTGTCATGTCCGCCCACTCGGCCAGGCGATGATGCCACGTCGCCATGTTGACACAACTAATTACCACTCACCTAAGTACAACACCTACCGCATGCAAGCAAGACTGCTCAACAAAAGAAATAGTGACAAATAGTGACAGGAATCAATACCTATTTGAAGTATAACATTGCAAGGCTAATCATGACAGGTATATGTTTCTCCATTCCTAACGTTGTCCCATAACAATGGGGTTCTTTGCAATTATCTCAAGATATCATTGTATATACATGTTAAATCCAAGAGATAAACCAGCATCGGCTAGGTATATCGTTCTTTACTGATAAGCACTTTAACAATTGAACCAAACAAAATATGTTGACTAATGACAGTAAGTATGTATATCGTGTTAGTCGTAAGAGTAATGGTTCATAAAAACGCCTCGTTAAATAAGAACGAGCACAAAGACGAGGATCTATGTCACATAGAGTGGGTACATATACATGTACAGATATATCTATATATATATCTAAATCATAAGATTAAACATTTAACGAAATGTAGAAGTTAAGTCGATATGACATACTGTCTTTGTGAAATATAAAAAATATATATATATATAAACAAACAAAATAACCCATAAAATGAAAGGAAAACAACAACCCTGTAACACATTTATCATCATGATGTATCTTTATTTTTTTTTAAGAAAAAAAGGGGAAGATGTCAGGTATCAGTACAGTGTGTATAGCCGTGTACGCGCGAACGTCCTTGACCCTGGGTTTTGGACGGGTGCCCTGAATAAACTCACTCACATACTGGACGTCGTGTCGTGAACTTGTATCCACCATTACAGTATGCACTAAGTATGTGCAGTGAGGTGCGCACCAAGTGTGTGCAGTGCAGTGCGCACCAACTGTGTGCAGTGCGCACTAAGTGTGTGCAGTGAAGTGTGTACAAAGTGTGTGCAGTGAGGTGCGCACTAAGTGTGTGCAGTGAGGTGCACACTAAATGTGTGCAGTGATGTGTGGACTAAGTGTGTGCAGTGAGCTGTGCACTAAGTGTGTGCAGTGAGGTATGCACCAAGTGTGCAGTGAGGTGCACACTAAGTGTGCAGTGAGGTGTGCACTAAGTGGGTGCAGTAATGCACCATGTTTGCAATGAGGTGTGCACTAAGTGTGCGCAGTGAAGTGTGCACCAAGTGTGCAGTGAGGTGCGCACCAAGTGTGCGCAGTGAAGTGCGCACCAAGTGTGCAGTGAAGTGCGCACCAAGTGTGTGACATGAGGTGCACACTAAGTGTTGGCAGTGAGGTGTGAACCCCATGTGTGCAGTGAGGTGCGCACTAAGTGTGCGCAGTTATGTGCACACCAAGTGTGACTTTTGACTGACTATGCCAGACTCTGGACCAACCACCATGTGTCCATCGAGGTCAAAGGCAAGATCTACGGTGCAATCGTGTTATCCACCCTACTATACGGAGCCAAGGCCTGGACAGTGTACAGACGACAGGTGAAAAAGCTGGATGCCTTCATGATGCGACATCTGCGTTCAATTATGAGGCTAACCTGGAAGGACAAAGTGACAAATAAGGAAATACTCGAACGGACAGGGCTGCCCTCTATGGAAGATCTTCTGATCAAAAAGAATCTCCGGTGGACTGGACACCTCATGAGGATGCTATCAGACAGGCTACCAAAGCAGATCCTCTACTCTCAACTGTCTTCTGATTACAGAAAGAGAGGGCGCCCTCGTCTCCGGTTCAAGGATACCATCAATAGAAACCTGAAGCTGAGGGACATTAAGACCAAGTCATGGACATCACTCTCACAGGAGAGAGCTAATTGGAGAGCGACAGTCAAGTAATGAAAGCAGTCTTTGTCACATCGTGACCGACACCATGATGATGGTAGGAGAGTTGGTAGGATAGTTGGTAGGGTACTTGGTAGGAGAATTGGTAGTAGAGTTGGTGGGAGAGATGGTGGGAGAGTATGTAGGAGACTTAGTGGGAGAGTTGGTGAGAGAGTTGGTGAGAGAGTTGGTGAGAGAGTTAGTGGGAGAGTTGGTGGGAGAGTTGGTGGGAGAGTTGGTGGGAGAGTTGGTAGGGGAGTTGGTGGGAGAGTTGGTGGGAGAGTTGGTGGGAGAGTTGGTAGGGGAGTTGGTGGGAGAGTTGGTGGGAGAGTTGGTGGGAGAGTTGGTCTGAGAGTTGGTCGGAGAGTTGGTAGGAGAGTTGGTAGGATAGTTGGTAGGGTAGTTGGTAGGAGAGTTGGGAGGATAGTTGATGAGAGTTGGTGAGAGAGTTGGTGAGAGAGTTTGTTTGTTGTTGTTTGTTTGTTGTTGTTTTACGTCCTAGCAACATCTAAGGTCATATCAGGACGGGTACCGACTTGTGACAGTGCGCACTCATGGCGACTTTATAGTGCTGTCCCACTGGGAAACCAGGCCGCCGGCACCATGACCTGGTATCCCACTCAGTCACATTATCCTGACACTGAGCACACCAGTCCTTGCCCTATCCTAATAATGCCGAGCGCCTGGCTAGGAAGCGACAAGTATCAATTTTAAAGTCATTGGTTTGACTCTACCGGGACTCGAACCCACGACCCCACGATCTACCAGCACGGGAGACGGACGCTCTGACTCATTCAGCCATCCCGTCTGGTCGGTGAGAGAGTTGTTGGGGGAGTTGGTGGGAGAGTTGGTGGGAATTGGTAGGAGAGTTGGTTAGAGAGTTGGTAGGAGACTTAGGGGGAGAGTTGGTGGGAGAGTTGGTGGGAGAGTTAGTGGGTTTGTTTGTTTTTTGTTGTTTTATGTCCTAGGAACATCTAAGGTCATATCAGGTCGGATACCGACTTGTGACAGTGCGCACTCATGCCGACCTTATAGTGTTGTCCCACTGGGAAGCCAGGTCGCCGGCACCATTACCTGGTATCCCACTCGGTCACATTATCCTGACACTGAGCACACCAGGGGCCGTATGCATGAGCCAGTGTTAGGGCCGTAACCACGGTTTGGCTGGCTCCACACGGCTAACGGTGGAAAATCTGTATACATCAACCGGTGCCAGCGCTAGCCGCCGACCATAACCTGGGCTAAGCTACCCCAGTTTCAAATCAAGTTTAACTGCAAGCTGCGCCGGTTAGTGTGCCAGCCGCCGATATATTACAGCCAAATCTATTCAATGCTATCATATTTAACAGAATTACATACACAATAAGTGAAATTTGATCAAGTTAACCCTAAATTTGAACCGATATTAACGCCGCAGCTACATCGGCGGGGATATTAATATTGTTGAATCGACGAATGTAAAGTAAACAAATTGCCCCCGCCGCTGCATCGACGTCGATATCCATACTGTCGAATATCAACAAAACAGATCGCCGCTGCCACCGCCGCTGCATCGGCGGCAATATATTAGGCCCAAATCTATTCAATGCTGTCATATTTAACAGAATTACATACTCCATAAGTGAAATTTTATCAATGTAACCCTAAATTCGAACCGATATTAACACCGCCGCCACATTGGCGGCATTATTCATATTGTCGAATCGAGGGAATTCCCAAATCTATAAATAACTTCACGGTTAGTTATCCGCCCCGGCTTGGACAGGGCGGTGCATACGGCTTGACCTAATTAACCAAGGCCCTCCTAGCCATGGATAGCTACCCCAGAGCTAGCGTGTAGCACTGGCTACACGTAGCTCCACCCCATGTATACGGCCCCAGCCCTTGCACTATCCTAATAATGCCGAGCGCCTGGCTAGCAAGCGACAAGTATCAATTTACAGTGACATCGTCCCGAGTCCGTCTACAGCTGCCGAATGATACCTATAAACGTGTTATCGTACGCTAGAGTGATAAATGGCTATAATTGACCTAAGTCGTCACTTGGCCCTGTTACATATTTGGAGTGTCCGATTGATACATTGCCATTCTGCAAGCACTTGCACCCCCACGTGATGTCAACAGCGAACATTAATTATGTCGAAACCGACACAATTAAAACATATTGCGTCGGTCGTCCGCTGTCCCTAAAATGCAAGAGTATCATTTAGTTTCACGATACCATCAATACTTCATTCCGGCGTGATCGTCCGCTGGCCCATGGTGCAAACAGGTACTTGCACCCCCACGTGATGTCAACAGCGATCATTAATTATGTCGAAACCGACACAATTAAAACATATTGCATCAGTCGTCCGCTGTCCTTTTCCTGCTGCTTTCGTCGTATGTAGTATCCAGTTTAGCTTTATAATTAATCCAACACGTACACTGTAAAACGGATCCAATGGACAGCCTGACTACGCATTTGTTGATAGCAACCAACATGGCCACCAAATTAAATATTAGCAACTCGTAGCTCCTATCTTATTACTGTGATAAGTAGCGTTTCACTTAGCTCTGTACGGTCGCGCAGGTAGTTTCCAATGTGTAGGTAGCTCACTCTTGACACAGGTACCAAGTAGACTGTGTGTCCTCCCTAAAACAAGTTTGTGTCCTCCCTAAAACAGTTTTCAAATCAAGCTCATGTGACACCTTCACAGGCAGAATGGCATATGACAGGTGTGGGGTACAGGAAAACTATCCTGGAACGCACCGGTGTGGCGGTTTCAGCGTGTTCCCGTGCTCAGACGTTTACCTCGCTTCTGCGCATGCGTCAGAATCTAATAAACATGGCCGTAATCGATTAACACTACCCGGGCGATTCGGGTCATCCCAGTCGTCAGAATTTCAAATAGAACACGGCGAGTGGAGTCGACAAATACACGTGCCGTGTGCAAAAAAAGAATAACTTAGATTAATTAAATGGAAATATAGGTAAACTAGGCCATCATAAAATACTTTAAATCCTATTTTGCTGTATTTTTTATCGGTTATTAAAAAAAAAAAAAAAATTGTCCACCCGAGCACGGAGAAGCGTATTCGATTATTCGACCCGAGTTTGTAGGATGTGCGCATGCGCCAATAAGTGTCTCGGGTGATCCGAGTTGATGCGAAATCCGCGCATGCGCAGAAGCAACGGGACATGGCTGAGCACGGGAACACGCTGAAACCGCCACACCGGAATGCAGTAAATGACAGGACGGTCTGGAATTTGACGAAATAAAAGCATAATAAATAAATAATATAATAAATATATAATAAATAGCACAAGCCTACTCCGCCCATTTTATACTCATATAATTATTTATATATCACATCAATTATTAATAAAACTTTTCTTTTTCTATGGGAATTTGTTTCCCTTGATCACAAATATATGATTGTGAGCTTTCTAATTTAATGGGTGTCTATTGGCACATAATTGATTGTCTGCTTTTACATGTAAAAGCGATGGTTTGAACAAAAAACAAACATTTCTCGCCGTGAATATGGCCTATGCTGCCGACACGGCGTAAAGCAACCACCAATCAATCAATCAATCATTAAAGTCACTTATATTATTAATGTTTATTTAACATACATATTGATGTATATATGTTTAACCGTCGTACTATTCCACCCCCGCTTAAGGCTATAATTCAGCAATTACTATTGAACAAATTTAAGCACTTTAGTACTCGTCCTAGTACTTAAGTACCTTAGTACTGGAACTCTTAGTGCTAAGGACCTTAGTACCTGATTGCGGACCCTGGTGCCCTGGTCCGCGGCAGCTCGCCGCAAAGCAGGCCAGGGTTCTGGTCAAAGCATTCCCCTCGGGCTGCCATAGCCCAGCGTCTAAAGCATGTGCTTTCGACTTACATCCGTGAGCCGCGATATGCCTACTACAGCCCTCCCTACAGCAGCAACAAACACAGTCTACCTGTTACCTGTGTCTTACCTTGGCTGCCGGGACGTTTCAACAAAGTATATCGGGAGGATCGTCTACCTACACTGCTATCATGCTACCTGAGTTCGACGATCTCCGGCCCAGCGGCTAAAGCGTGTGCTTCGACTTACATCGACTTAGATCTTGTTCGACACATAGATGTATATATACAGACCGGGTGCAAAACATTATGTCCTAGCAACACATAAGGTCTTAATGGCTAACGCACATATCAACTCCAACAGGACAATTCTACATTCATGACAATGATTGTCTAGCGTAACGCTACATGTGCTTTTGATTATAGCCGGAACTACCCTGGCCGCGATATGCCAACTACAGGATACTGTAGCGACTGTGGCGTTCCACACAAGAACCATGACTCAGCATTGGGTGTTATGAAGAGCGTGGAGCTCCAATTGACTAAACCAGGCAGGTCGACTAGGAGCACTGGAGCTATGAAGACCACCAAGTCGGCTGACGAGAGGAGCGACCAAGGCGATATTGAGCCGCCGGTATCAGCCATGGCTTCGCTGTCACTACAGGAACGGGAGAAGATCGCACGTGAAGGCATCGAGGCACTTAAGGCTGAGCTGAGGGTATTGGCCCTTGAGGAGGAATTCGAGGAATTAATTGCCGAGCGTGAAAGACGACGGAATCGAGGGAGGACGACCGTTAGGCAAGACAGCTCTGCGACGACAAAAGTTGTGACGGGACACCCTGCCGCAATGACGGTTGGGCCTGCAGACGACTACCAGAGCGCGATTGAGACTGCACTTCCCCCACCGACATGGACCCATGGAACCGAGGGGGACGACGGCGACCTACATCGCAGATCGCGACGACGTTCACGAGGATCGAGCAGGAGGAGACGTTCTTCGAGATCCAGCAGTGATGGCAGCTCTTCGAGGCGACGACGAAGTAAGTGGTCACTCAAGCGATACGCATCAGGAAAGGGTGTTCGAAAGTTGAATGCTCATGAACTAATTAGGGCATCGTGTCTCTGGTGCCTTGACATACCTGGACTTAGCGTGAGTAATTACAAGGCGATTATCCAGCATATTAGTTTTATTTCCACCAGAGCAAGTGACGATCATTCCAAGGATACTGCTCATGTAGATCACGTGCTGGCGATTCGGAAGCTTGCTGAAACCATTGGTTTTGAAGCTTTCGGTAAGGCACACCAAGACGAAAGCATTGTACATTACGTCCCACATAACATGAAAAGTAGGATGGCCGGAGGCGGGAACTTTTCTGGCCAAAAGCGTTCGATTGGTAACAGTGCCCGTAGGGCTTGCTACGCATGGAATGGTGATACCGGTTGCACCAGGACTGAGGACAACTGCAGGTTCGCCCACAGTTGCTCTCACTGCGGCTCAAAATCTCATAAACATTCAAAATGTAAAGATTGACCGCCAAGCTCGGATCTACTTGGGACACTGGACAGTGATAACGATGACACCTGCGACGACCGAGGGACTAGAAGCAGCTGGCCTACTCCTGGTTTGCCGGCCGGATGCTCCCATAGTGACCCAAACTGGGACAAAGAACTATTTCTAACCAATGACGGTGCTGAATGTGCTTCAGATATTGCTAACATAACCGATACTGACTTGCTTGATTCGTTCCCCTTTGATCATTTTCAACGCATAACCTGTAATGGTGATGATTCTCCTGGGGTTGAGGCTCTTGGTATGGGTGATGTTAACATAAGCAAGTCTCATTCTTCCGCAATTGGGGATGGTTTGCAATGGGTGCAACCACGTGGCACCAGTAGTGATGATCTGTTATTTGTAGAGTCTGACGATCATGGTGCCCTGTGTGTACAAATTAGGGAACGGCCTGGTGCGCCACCAGTGACAATTAAGGTCACTAAG
>JASIRB010000759.1:0-32455 GCA_030323885.1 Branchipolynoe longqiensis | reverse complement strand
ATACCTAGGTTTTGTGAGTTAACTTTTGCTTTCATTTTATACTAATTTAACCACTTTTTAATTACATCTGAGATCATTGTTGCTGTCATTTGACAGAAGTCTGATACTTTCATTTGTAGGGATATAAATGTGATTACCAACACTGACAGCTAGAATACTGGTGGATGAGTGGAACACTTTATCATCTAATACTGTGAACATTTTAAGGAACAGATTAGACCCTATTGTAAAGACATGAGCATGTAGTGTCTTTATCTTGGTTCATTTTGAACATTAAATCCCCAGTATATAGATATGAGTAAGTAACTAGTGTAATGAAGACGATGTGACTGCTTCGATGCCCAAGTAGCAAGTGCTGTTTATTGTAGCTCACTTTACCACATCGCATTCCGCGCATGCGTGTTCACTCTGCTGGTACCGGCTTGTCCCAGTGTACACACATATATTACATCTTCCCCCTTTTTTTTTCCTTTTTTATAATAATAATAATAATAATCATAACAGTATGTCTTATACAAAACCTTTTATTTTTTTTTTTTTTTTTTTAAATTAATTTTCTTTTTTATATATGACGATATCTTCACTATTTCGCCATACGAACATGTTATCATTGTTGGGACATCATTTCAATAAACTTACTTTTAACATCAGACTTCTTTCGTCTTGTCACCCGACCTTAACATTATTATTACAACGATATCTCACTGTTGGTATATGACCTTAACTATTATAACAACCTTCATCAGGCACCACGACTAAATATGCATCTATACACTTGAATGCTTTCTAACTTCTAGTTCTTAACGCTTTCTAGTTACATTCTAATCGCCTCACTGGTTTTACCTCCCTACATGCCTTCGTTCTATAGTTTGTTTTCTTTGCGGTGTCTGCCCTGTTTCTTATTTGCACACCATACGGCAGCACTGTTTGTTTGATTTTTGTCTGTACTCTTTCCTCGGGTGCCAGAATAACCATAGACCTGTTTCTTTTTATAATCTTATCTTCAGAGTTTCTAATGTTGTATGGCCGGTTATATTCTGTGTCAACACTGACTACGCGTCCCAACGCCCACTCTTTTCTGTGATCTATGTACCTGACTCGCTCACCCGTGTACAGCACACGGTGCCGTTTCCCTACACGTTTGTCATGGTATTTCTTTTGCTTCTCCTGACGCACACCTATCTGTTTTTTTTCTTGATGGTACTATCTTAGGTTTAAGGAACTCCGACAACGTTGGAAGATGACACCGTAGCCTCCTGCTCATGCTTAACTGGGCCGGTGATGCTTTTAGTTCAGGTATTACTGTATTTCTGTATGCTAACAATGCTATCTGAAAATCAGTTCCGTCCATTTTAGATTTCTTTAACAGCGCCTTAATAGTCTTTACATACCTCTCAACTTGCCCATTACTTCTCGAGTAGAACGGACTAGAGTATTTCGCTTGGAAGCCATATTCCCTTGCAAACACCCTGTATTCTTCGCTGACGAACTGTGGACCGTTGTCTGAAATAACTGTGTTGGGTATCCCATGACGTGCAAAAACATCCTTTATACTGGCAATGACTGACTTACTCGTGGTGCTCTGTAACCATATCACTTCTGGATATTTTGAGTAATAATCGACAATCAATAGATAGTTTTCATGGTCAAAATGGAATAAATCAATCCCAACTTTATAAAACGGGATATCAGGTATATCATGACATATTAACGGTTCCGCCCCCGGACGGTCCCGTGTTGCCTGACATGCTTGACATCTGGACACTCTATCCTGAACCTGACTGTCTATTCCTGGCCAGAATACATAATCTCGAGCTATCTGTTTTGACTTAACAATACCTAAGTGTGCAGAATGAATCTTTTCTAACATTCTACCTTGCACAGAATTTGGAATAACTATTCGGGATCCTTTCATTATGATCCCATTTTGGACACTCAACTCATCCCTGAACGTGTGATATGGTTTCAATGATTGTTCGACGTTACTTTGCTCAGCTGGCCATCCGTGTTGTATATACCCGGCTAACTTCCCCAGGCTGCTGTCTGTTCGCGTTGCGCACGCTATCTCTGCCAACTCATCCTCCGCGTAGCTCAGTGCTGCAATGGACATTACATTATCATATAAGTTCAACGGCTTACTTACTTTTGCGTGTGCCCGTGATAATGTATCCGCAAAGAACATGTCCGTCCCCTTTACGTATACTAAGCTTACATCATAATTCTGTAGCCTTAATCTCATACGCTGTAACCATGCTGTTAACATGTGTATTGGTTTCGACATTATACTGACTAGCGGCTTATGATCCGTCTCTATGGTTATTTGCTTTCCAAAAATATACTCATGAAACTTGGTACAACCAAAGCATATTGCTAGCATTTCCCTCTCTATCACAGCATAATTTCCCTGACATTTATTTAATGCTCTCGAAGCCATGCTCACCGGCCTCCCATCTTGCAATAACGCCGCACCGAGCCCGCTTTGTGAGGCATCCACCTGTATAGTGACTGGCTTATTCACCTCATAATATTTCAGTACAGGGGCCGTTACTAATAAATGTTTCAATTTTGTGAACGCATTTTCTTGTTCATGGTCCCAGTGCCAAGCAACATCTTTTGAGAGGAGTATTCTGAGAGGCTTTGCTATGTCTGACAGATTTGGAATACATTTATGCACGTATCCTACCATTCCAAAAAAACGTTGTATACTGGGTTTATCTGTGGGGGTGGGCATATCTGTTATGGCCTGCACCCGCTCTGGGTTTGGCTTCAAGCCCTCCCCGGTCAATAAGTGCCCTACGCAACGAACTTGTGCCTTACACAATACCATTTTTGTCGGGTTCAATTTTAACCTGGCCTGCTGTACTCTTCTCAGAACTGCCTCTAGCCTCTCATTATGCTCCTCCAATGATGCTGCATATATCAATACGTCGTCCGCTACTACATCAACCCCAGTGAGACCCATTAATATTTTTTCCATCTCCTGAATAAAAATGTCCCCAGCAGTTTTTATCCCGAAAGGTAAACGAGTAAACCTGTATCTCCCCCAGGGCGTGTTGAACGTGCATAATAACGAACTTTGCTCGTCTAAACCTATCTGCCAGTACCCACTCTGAGCATCAAGCACTGAAAAATACTTGGAGCCTGATGTCTTAGCTACCACTCGCTCTTTTGTTTTAATTGGATATGGACCCCTTAGTATTGCTTTATTCAACTTCGTCGGGTCAAGACAAACTCTTAATTTATTTGGCTTTCGCACGATAGTCACTGAGTTCACCCATGGAGTCGGTTCATGTTGTTCGACTATGACACCCATTTCCAACATTCTATCCAACTCACTCCGCACAGCATTATTAATGGCGTGCGGAATGCGCCTCGGAGGGTCAATGACCGCCGGTACATTTTTATCTATATGTATGGTTCACTTTAATACAACCAAGACCATTAAATACTGATTTATAGTTATTTACCATGCATCTTGCTTGTCTGCTGCTCTGCTCTGGCACTCTGTCCTCCACGTTCACTGTCTGTACTCTACTAATGAGGTTCAACCTAACACACGCGTGCTTCCCCAGTATAGCACACCCACTGTCAACTATCTGGAACTTTATCGGCTGCTCTTGCACGTCCATTACGACTTCACCTCGTGGTTGAATTCGCTCCCCCGAATACGTTATGAGGCGACACGTCGTCCTATCCAGCTTCATGTTGGGCATGGTCATGAACCTGGCCTCGGGGATGATGTTCGCCTCAGAGCCGGTATCCAACTTGAAACGAACTTGTTCACCGCCCACCATCAGGGTCTCGAACCACAACCCCGGACGTTCGTCCACGTCTGTAATGGCGCCCACGAACAGGCCTCATATCTTTCGTCGTCCATTTCGTCATCCGTATCTCGGTCACTCTCATGTCTGCTACTCAATACACCTATCGCATTCACTGGTGCTACCGGCCTTCTACCACCTCTGCACACCTTTGCAAAGTGGCCCACTCGCCTACATGTATTGCACTGTTTGCCATTCGCAGGACAATTGTCACGTGCGTGCACGTAACCACACCGGCTACAATTATACTGCTGGCTTCCTTGTTTTGCCTGGCCGCCTCGCCTACTCATTCTTCCAACACCGGCACTCACAGAAGGTGTCCCTGTACGGTTCGGTGTTGGGGGGCGTGTCCTATACGTGTCACGCGACTCGTGTCGTTGTAGCTCATTCACATCCACTTCTTGTACGCCGCTTCCGCCCCCAGCTGTTCGTCACTATGCTCGCTCAAACTACATATTTCTAGTCACTTTTCCAACGTTAAATTTGACGTTCTTAGTAACCTATTCCTCAGCTTACGGTCTCTCACACCGCATACTACCCGGTCACACAGCATAGAGTCTTCATTATTTCCATAGTCACACAATTCTACTCGGTATTTTAATTCTCGAATGTACTCTTCAATGTCCTCCGAGCCTTGGTTGTAACTGTTGAACTTGTACCGCACAATAGTTCTGTTTGACTTGCTTTCACAATACGTTCTGAACGTATCCGTCAAAATTCCTATCTTTTCCCGGTCTCCACTTGCAATGTTCATTGTGTGAAACAGCTTCTGCGCCGGCAACCCCGCAATGTGTAAGAATGCACAACACTGTACCTTTTCAGCTTTTGTTGCCAACCCTGTCGCTCCGGCAAACAATTCATAAGAGTCATGCCACACTCTCCAATTTAGCGCCAGGTTTCCCTCCAATTTTAGCGGCGCCGGCGGTTTGAGTCCTTGTAACGCCATGTTTGTCGCACACGAACATCTGACACCATGTAATGAAGACGATGTGACTGCTTCGATGCCCAAGTAGCAAGTGCTGTTTATTGTAGCTCACTTTACCACATCGCATTCCGCGCATGCGTGTTCACTCTGCTGGTACCGGCTTGTCCCGGTGCACACACATATACTACAACTAGCAGACTCCGTGCTAGAAACTCGGTGGTGTAAGGGAGGCCTGTTGACTCCACATGAACCAGGCTGGAGTACTCAATCACTAGGGCCCAAGGGGTTGAAGGGCACAGGTCGGATGGATGTTGGCCAGAGTGTGGGCCGGGGTGGATCCACAGGAGGGGATGATGTGGTTGCCAGGCTAGGAAGTGACAAGTATCAATTTTTAAGTAATTGGTTTGACTCGACCAGGATTCGAACCCACAAACTCATGGGTTCAGATCTCCCGATCTCCCAAAACAGGAGACGGACACTCTACTCATTCGGCCATCACGTCTGGTCTGCAGCCAATTACATCACTCCTCCAACTGCCGAGACATCAGGGCTGACTTCTCTCCCCACTAGGGCTCTTGTTCCTTTCCTCTTGTTCCTTTTCCTGTGTTCCTGTATGTTCCCTTCTCTTGTATATGTGTGTTCCTTCTAGCGTTAGAGGGATAGATTGCACTTATTAAACTCCTTTTTCCTTCACCTCACATTCCTCCCCTTTTTTTGCGAATCACACATGGTTATGATTAGATCCTTTTTTTTCTGGCCAACTATTCATGTAAACTTGCATAGTCCGAATGGTTGTTTTTTTCTGGAAAACTATTCAGGTAAAATTGCATAGTCCGAATGGTTGTTAGGTTCTAGCATTTTCTGAGATAAGTGCATAAAATTGATCATTATAATCTGCTTTACCTTAGTTTGAAGAACATACATAATTAATGTTGGCAAACATATCAAAATACTGATACTATAGGCTTCAGCAGCAATAGGTTCTAATAAATTGGTTCAACCTCCCTTCTACGCTGAAGCGAATGCTTAATATGCACATCAATATCTAAGTTGGGCATGTACTATCAAATCTAGGTTAGTTCTTTGGTTTTGAAAGTTTGATGCTATCATCGAACTATGCAGTTTGCTTGCCTTATTAACTATTATAGAACAAGCTGTTCGCAAAGTTGAGAACACTCCCACACACACCAGTCAGGCCAACAGAGTGCCAGTACAGCTAATTCTAGGCATTTGACTTATTTAGAATTCATCAGACAATGACACGTTTTTGTAGTAATTTTTCTACATTATCTCATCTATTAGGTACCACTTGGCTCCGGACAGTAACCACTCCTGGAGAGATCAGATCACCATACTTCCCGGATGACTACCCGAATGGTCTTCACTACAACTGGAAGATAATCGCGCCTCCTGGCCAGGTGAGTGCAGCAACATTCTGTCGAAACATTGTTGTCGCTCCATGGTCAGATACAGAACAGTACAGTACAAGTTCTATTTCTGTCAAACCATGGTCAGATATGCACACTACTTACTGCATATGGACCACACTCCGCCATCGATCTCAGCATTGTAGAACCAGAACTGGCGCTGGACTTTTCGTGGAGGGTCTGGGATGAGCTCTGTGGGAGCGACCACTTCCCAATTATTCTTAATTGCGTGGGGGCATCTCCCATCGAGTGAGAGAGGAGCTGGCGGCTTTGTAACAGCTTTGGCCCACCTTCCAGACCCTATGTCGCAAGGAGTTCACTCCAGACATCAGTGACATCGATGCCTTCACTGAGATGCTGAGATGGATCGTGGAGAAAACTGTTCCGAAGACCTTGGCAACTCTCAAGCATTTGAGGCCTCCATGGTTAGATGATGGCTGTAGGAGGGCTATTAAGGAACGAAAGAAAGCTCAGCGTAAATTCCACAGGAGACCGACTGCTGAAAATCTGGCGCTCTTTAGAATTCTGCGCACTCGCACTCGCAGAACAATCAAAGAAGTGCGGAGGCAGTGCTGGAGACAATTTGTTTCTAGCATCACCATGCACACGCCATTGGGCAAAGTATGGACAATGATCAGGAGAATCAAACGAAGGGGAGGTGATTCTTCTGTAGGCCAGCACTTGAAACACAACGGCACCATTCTCACATCACTCGACAAAATAAGTGAAGAATTGCCTCCCTGGCTTTCGGGTGGTCAAGGAACATCAAGAGTGAAAGCTCTTGGACTTTTCTTCCGATGGCGAGGAGCACTACAACTCCCCATTCAGTATGGGTGAGTTGAGGTGTTCTTTGGAAAGCTCGCATGACACAGCAGTTGGACCTGATGGAATTCATTATCAATTTTTTAAACATCTCCCTGAACATGGACTGAGACTGTTGCTTCAACGCTTCAACAACATCTGGGCGTCGGGTGTTGTCCCCGTCTCTTGGCAGGAGGCGACAGTAATACTGATTCCCAAACCTGGTAAAGACCAGAGTGAAGCCCACAACTATCGTCACATAGCCCTTACAAGCTGCATATGTAAAACCATGGAGCGCATGGTAAACAACCGCCTCGTCTGGCTACTGGAGTCAGGACACCACCTGTCCAACCTTCAATGTGGCTTCAGACAGGGCCGCAGCACCCTCGACCATTTGGTGCGCATGGAGACCTTCATAAGAGATGCTTTCCTTAAGAAGGAGCACGTTGTGGCTGTCTTTTTCAACCTCGAAAAAGCCTATGACACAACGTGGCAGCATGGCATCATGGAGGATCTTCATGCGATTGGCCTTCGTGGCCACTTGCCAACTTTCATCAGGAACTTTCTAGCCTTCAGGCATTTCCGCGTCCGTGTCAAGACTACCTATTCCCGCCTACACTCACAGGAACTAGAGGAGTACCTCAAGGCAGCATACTGGCCGTGACCCTTTTCGGGGTCAAGGTCAATGGTATTGCTGCTGCTGTAAAGCGGGGGGTCTCCTGTAGTCTTTTCATGGATGACTTTGTTTTATATTACAGCAGTGCTAACATGAATGTCATAGAGAGACAGCTACAACCAAGTATAAATGGGATCCATCGATGGTCAGTTCTGAACGGTTTCAAATTTTCCAAGACCAAAACAGTCTGCATGCACTTCAGCCTGCTGCGTAGAATGCATGCGGAACCGGAGCTGACCCTGGATGGGGATCCCATTAAAGTCGTTGAGAAAACAAAATTTCTGGGCCTCATTCTCGACGCAAAAGTGTCTCTTGTGCCACATACAAAGTACCTGAAAATAAGATGCCTGAAAGGGCTGGATATTCTGAGGGTGCTGTCCAGCTCAGAGTGGGAAGTGGACAGAGATGTTCTGCTCTCCGTGTACAGGACCTTGGTTCGGTAATGAGTGGATTACGGCAGCATAGTATACGGTTCCGGAAGGAAATCATATATTGGGCTGCTAGACACGATCCACCACCAGGGACTGAGCCTGGCCCTTGGGGCCTTCCGCACCTCACCGGTTCAGAGCCTCTATGTCGAAGCCAATGAACCATCACTTAACAACAGGAGAATCAAACTGGCCATGCAATATGTAGTCAAGATAAAAACTAATGCATTGAATCCTGCACACAATTGTCTATTCGAGCAACATGACGAATCCAGGTATGAAGCCAGGCCAAATTACATCCGGCCACTGAGGCTCCGAATGAAACCTCATTTGGAGGCCTTGGGCGTAGATTTGGACGTGTTGGAGGATGCCAAAGTCCCAGAACATCCCCCGTGGTCATTGAGAAAGCCATTGGTTATCCTCCGACTCACGGAACTGAGGAAGTCTGGGACACATCCACTCGAGTCCCAAGGACTGCATGCAGAGATTCAAGGCCAGTTTGCAGACCACCTCTCCATATACACTGATGGTTCGAAACACCAAAGCCGGGTAGCTGCTGTGGCAGTCTGCCGATGGGAAAACTTTGGTGTACGTTTGCCCGATCAGAGCTCGATTTTCAGTGCAGTAGCCCGAGCACTCCTTCTCAGTTTGGAGTGTATCGAGGTATCCAACCACACTAACTATGTTATATACAGTGATTCGTTCTCTTTCCTCCTGGCTGTTGCTGGACTGAAAACGAATCACCCTATTCTAGCAATTGTCATTTATAAAATGAACCAACTGACAACGGATGGGTATGACATCCACCCGTGCTGCGTGCCTGGCCATGCCAGCATACAAGGAAACTAACGAGCTGATAGGGCTGCGAAGCCCTGAACTGTGATCTTGAACCTTGTCTGATCCCTCACTCTGATCTGAAACCACTAATAGCCACCCACATAAAATCCAATTGGCAACATGAGTGGGATGAAAACATTAATAAACTGTGGGAAAGCCACCACAGACTCATGCGGGAGGTCGGCGGGACCAAGTGGTCCTCATCCGCTGCCGTATTGGCCACTCGTGGCTTACACATGCTTTTCTGCTCAAGGCGGAACCTCCACCTGACTGTTTTGGGTGTCAGTCCCCGCTGACACTCAAACACATTTTACTAAGTTGCGTCGATTTTTTGGCCCTGCGCCAACGGTTCTACACTGCAGACAGTATGCGTGACCTTTTTACTAAGGTAAAACAGGAAAGCATTTTAGCCTTTTTGAGGGCAGCTGGACTGTACCACCTCATATAGTTTACTAAAGAGATTCTATCAATTATGAATAAAACTTTTCTTTTTCTATGGGAATTTGTTTCCCTTGACCACAAATATATGATTGTGAGCTTTCTAATTTAATGAGTGTCTATTGGCACATACTTGATTGTCTGCTTTTACATGTAAAAGCGATGGTTTGAACAAAAAACAAACATTTCTCGCCATGAATATGGCCTATGCTGCCGACACGGCGTAAAGCAACCACCAATCAATCAATCAATCAACTTACTGCATATTTAGATATTAGAGAACATTAAAGGATATGATTTGTGAGAGAAATCTAGTGAATTCGCATTTTACTTCATATATATATAGCTAGTATATGGATATACGGGTATAAATCTTCGGCATGAGGTTTATTATTATTATTACTATTATTACGTTATAATATTGTTCATTGTCCAAAAAGGGACGGGTCTTTTTGATTCAAAAAGTCAATGAGTCAACACCTGCCGAGTGTGAAAGTACAACGTCTGAACACTTTGACTTCTGGATACTGAATGGTTTATTCACGGCGTAGGCCTCGCTCGACCCGCCGGCTAAACTTTCCATGATGTCATCTCATTAGCATATTCCTTTGTCTCAAACTCTGCATCTCGTTAACATATATTAGCCACACACCTATACGTCTATTACGCATATATCACATCCCCCCCTCAAAGTATTTCTGAAACATGAAATGTTTCAAAATAACCATGACAATATATCCACATAACAGTCAAACGAATGCACAATACCATATATGCGTACTTAACTTAAACACAAGTCCTTGCAAATGTCCAAGCGCCCTATGGCACTAAAGTCCTTCAACTGTCCGGCCGTAATGCCTCACGTCATAAATTGTCCATTACATATCAAATAACAAAACACAGCTGAAAATACAACTTAATCCTACATGCACATGTTATACGTGTACACACCCGATCCACACTGAACTACTGCAGGTCTAACCTGCTTGCAGGCCTAATCAGCCGACCTGACCTACTTAGATTAGCCGCACTGTTTACATTCGGCAATGACGCTGACCCAGTTTGCGTCTGCCCTACCAGTTCGGGCGCCCCCCCACAGGCACCCTGATAATCTGCAACCGGTTCCGATACAACATATTACCTGACTCGTTCAAAATTTGATATTCTCTCCCAGAAACAACAGTCCGTCCCAAAATAACCCCTTTTTTCCATTCCCCAGCATGATTCTTGTACTTTATTTTATCTCCGACTTTCATAGGTTTGTGCGGCTTAACACACTTCCTGTCATGAAATGCTTTCTGACTTTGCTGCCGTTTTGCAGTCTGGGACTTTCTTTGGATTTTGCGTTTCTTTGTATTCACTTACCAGCTTCTCCACCTGAGCACTGGGACTGTTCGTCGGCTTGGAAATGTTTGTCGTCACATCACAGTGCACCTTATCCACACGCACCAGCAGGTTTAATGTCACACAAGCCTGCTTGCCCAAAATAGGCTGACAGTCCGGTACCAGTTGGAACATGAGCACTCTATCGTTGACGGTCAGCAGCGCCTCCCCATCAGGAGTGATCCGATGACCCGAGAACCTCACCAACGAACACCTGGTGTTTGTTAGCCTCCCCGGAGCAACTCTGTTGAAGATGTACCTCGGCAGCACATTCGCCTCCGACCTGGTGTCGAGCTTGAACTTGACAGGACAACCGTTCACCCAAACGATCGTGTGCCACAGCTCGGCATCCTGCTCGGCACCGCGGTCCACGGCACCGACAAACAGATCCGTTGCCAGCACGTTGACCTCCGCCGGATCTGGGTCTTGCTCAGCACTGTGAGGGTCGGGCTCTTCCATGGTAAGCTTGTTGACTCTGCCCAGTCTGCTCCTGCAGACCTTACCGAAGTGCTGATCTTCTTGCAGGCTATGCAAGCCTTTCCTTTCGCTGGGCAGACTCCCCGGCGGTGTTCATATCCACAGTTCTGGCAGCGGATCTTGATCTCTCCTGCACCGGCACCGCCGGCATTCCAAGATGGCGATTTCCAAGATGGAGTCGCCGATGACCGAACCGCCGGTGCACCGGTATGCGCATTAGCATAGTTCCGTATGAAATCAATCTCCTTACTTTCCACGTCTGACTTGGTGTCCTCCAACAGATCAGAACTGAACTCACTCATTTCACAAATACTGACACATTTTCCCAACGTTAACTCAGTAGTTTGTAGCAGTTTGTTACGCAAATTCACATTCCTCACACCAGCCACTAACTTGATCAGCCAGCGTGATATCCATTTTGGCGAAAACTTGTTGCGCCTCCTCGCCAGCAACGTGAAGAAAGATGCAGCATTGCACTTGTTCTGTCTTCATAATGACACCTGCAGCTGTGGCGTATATGTCATATGCTCTGATCCATGTTTTCCAGTTCGATCTCGCGTTGTGGCTGAGGACAAGCTGACCAGGCGGCCGCAACCCCGGCAACGTATTAGTGGGCGGCATTCTTCCTCATCTGACACCATGTGAAAGTACAATGTCTGAACACTTTGACTTCTGGATACTGAATGGTTTATTCATGGCCTAGGGCTCACTTGACCCGCGGGCTAAACGTTCCATGACGTCATCTCATTAGCATATTCCTTTGTCTCAAACTCTGCATCTCGTTAACATATATTAGCCACACACCTATACATCTATTACGCATATATCACACCGAGGTCTTATAACAGCACAGCGCCGGCGCAATGCCACACACCAGGATTCAACCGGTTGGTGTAACACTATTAGTGCCATAGTAGGGTACGGTAATAGTACTAATTGTTGTGCATTCGTGAGTCAATGCCGAAAACCAAGCCTAGGCTGTCAGGTGATGGCACCGGCCGTGTGCAAACTAGAGTGACAAGATTGGAGTACAAACAAAATGGACATGGCTCCGCCCCCTATGGTGCATTAAGATACTGCAGTACATGAGGAAACGGACGACGAGAGCCTCACAACAGAGTTCGGAAATCTCTCTCTGGACGATCAGGAGAGGGCAATAGTGGCAGACATTGCGTGACTGCAGCAGGAAGACCGCATATCACGGCTCTATGTGGAGAGGAAAAAGTTGCTGGGTCGACGAGTGAAGGATACGGCAAAAGGGACGGCAGAATGCAAGACGACAGCCAAGGGCGACACATATGACATCCTCTCAAGGTCATTGGAGGAACAAGGACACAAGCACAGGAAGCTGACGGAAACGCAGGGGCTTTCGTCGTACGGCACGGGCCGTTCAGTGAGACAACAAAGACGTAAGTGGGCGTTAAAACATTACATTAGTAGTATAGAGAGGACTGATATGGGTCCATATTACGTAATCGTCCCGCATCATAGGACTGACGCGGGACAATGACCTTAAATGACCGCACTGTTAAGGGACCATTTCGTGTTTGCAGGATTTTAGGTTGAACTCATTTGACCTTTTTGACTGGAATGATGACGTCACTGTTCTACCTTGCAGGATGGTAATCAGTTTTTGATTGAACTCATTTGACCTTCACTTGCACGATGGACAGATGTTTTTGGTTGAACTCAGTATAGTTCACAAACCCATATCATGATCTGTTTATTCTTACAGCGCCCTGCCAAAGTTCCACTGCAGCTCCTGCCGCCCTCTATCAATGGGATGTATAGACACGGCTCTGTAGACACTTTTTATGTCCACCACAGCAATGTAATCCAATGGAAGCATATTATCTACAAGGTCGTCGATGCCCCTACAAGAAAATGTCTAGCAAACCTTGTTGACATACGCATTCACCGAACCGCCCAGTGTCTTGGAACAGTCTATCACACATCTTAAACCATTACCTGAAGATTTCGGTACACAGAAAATATTATGGGTACACAGTGGAACTTCCGCGGATTCTGAAATACAACCATTATCAAGTTTGGTAGATAGCTGATCTGAAATAAAGTTATAGTGCTCCAAAGAGCGAACGGGCTTATTAGCACTGTGATAATTAGCGCCACAGTCATAATTGATCATATTGTGATGGACCTCAGTCTTCCCCCGCACTGCCACATACTCGCGGAAGAACGCCTAGATTCAGTATCAGTACGCTTCAACCTGGTTTATTACAAAACCTCTCTGCTCTCCGCAGCGTCAACAGTCCACTCACCCACCCCGTAACTCGCCAGGTCCCACGTCGACTTTGGTCGTAATGCTCGCATTGCGTTTGATGCGAGGGAAGGAAGAGACCCTCCCCCCTCCTCTCTCCCGCTGCCGCCCGGCTTTCTCACCTTTCCCTGTCACCCCACCCTCAGCTTTCTCCCACCTCGCCCTGCCTCCCTGCCCGCTGGCTTTCTCACCTCGCCCGCTGTCACCTCTCCCAGCTCCTTCCCTTATAAGGCCGCCTGCCGGCCTCCCTCAGCCATTCGCCTTCCCGCCGTCCTCCCTACACAAGCTCTCTTTTCTCCACCCACCCACCCAACTCTCCCTACTTGCTAGTGGTGGAGGGCTCTTCGGCGCCCATCACCCGAACATTTCAAGCTCCCCTGAGCTCATTTACTCTAAGTTTACCTTGACCGCATTTGACTTGTTTTATATAGCTGCTTATTTTCTTGTTGTTCTGAGGCGTTAAATAAAGCGCCTTTTTTCCCACCCCTGCCTTGCTTTCTTCCTTTTCGCGCATCATAGGTGGGTGGGGGGTGAGCTAGCCACACGTAGTAGAGGGCAGCCCAGTTGGTCCACTTAGCGCAGTTCAGGGGAACTGTGTAGGTGTGCGGCGTAGAGTCTGCCGCCAGCGAGTGGTAGTGGGTCTCATTTACAGACTACTACAATATTAAACCCAAATACAAAGCCTTTCAACACATACTCCCAATCCATATGACGGCTACCAAATAAGAAAAGTTCTGAAAAAACGTGGCATGGCTGCAACTGAACAGCATTATCGGCAATGGTATGATTACAATGGCAAACACCCTTAAAGCAAAGCAAAGTAACAGTGAATTCAACGCAACAGTTATTCAAGTGGTCAACTGCATGCAATTTAAAACAGTATGAGTCAATAGTTACCGTTAACCAACTACATAGCAATTCAGTCCAATTTGTTTAAACATTCTTGCCAATAAATGTCTGGGACAGTATCGACTGCTATGTCAACCGAGTCTGTAGAAGTGTGTGTTCCCTGACCCTCATGTGTAGGCTCAGCGCCGCTCTGGTGCTGCGGTGGAGTGCAATCAGCGACCACCACGTCTAAAGTTAATTGGCCGTGACTGAGGGTGGGGCCCGGTATAACACTAGCACCAGTGCGTTCGAGATTGCCACTAGATCATTCTTTTTTACAACAGTCATGCCTGTGGCTTTTGGAACCGCACCAATTGCCGTAATGGTAGGCCTGTTCATCACGGGGACAACCCTCCTCGCTATTGAAGTGGCCTTCATCCTGTTCACCTCTTGGATTGACTAGAGCGATTCATTTTAAAGCAATCAAACACATAATATCAAAGTGTTAATGCAGAGTTCCCGGGGTTAAAGGCCGAGTAACCCTCCTCAGATGCTAGCCTACGTACTCCCAAATCGTAATTCATGTCGACTGTTGCAATGAATCGGTCCGACTTTGCTCTCCCTGCCAAGTATGCCAAATGCCGCACAATTTTGTCTATAGTCTCTAATGTCTGAATCTTTTGTATGCAGCATCCAATAGCAGTTCGCTTCTCTTAGCTCGTACCCAGATCATTTACGCACAGCCTTCTTATCTTCGGTATATCGCTTAATGGACCACTTACTTCGAAGTCTCCTTTCTCTGCGATGTGTGCGCGGTGAATAGGAGGAGGACCAGCTGCACCTTCTATGGCGCCAGCGGCATCTCGATGGGCTCCTCTCCTAGCTGTCACCAGACTTGTCCTTGTCCTGCACTCATGTCGTCGGGCGTGGTCGGGTGCTCGCCGAAAGCGTCTCATTGTAAAAATATACGGATTTTCGGTAAAGAATTATATATTGGCAGGGAGCATTATTATTCTTGGGCTTTGGAGTGGGGAGAAGGTTATGTAATCTAAAAGCAATGGTGCCCCCACTCACATGATGACATGATCTAAGCTATGTGAGATATATGTTCATACATGATGACTAAAGTTAATGAAGAGATGTTCTTATATAAGAAGCAGTTCAAGGTTGATGAAATGTTCCTCTATGTATTCATGAAGAATGCAATTGGAGAAAAAGGACATTTTTGGTATATACATATATATATCTAATTGTAACTGTCTACAAATACCTGCCACTACCGGGCCCAGGGCCAATGACACCAGCCATACCACATTCCTTAGGGCCTGCAGGCTGGTTTGGGCAGCAACTCGCCCATATTAGGGCATTGCACTGACCAGTCTGTAGGGGAGTGTCTGATTGGCTGGCTGTGGGAGATCCGGTCACCTGACGCCCTTTGGCCTATCAGGACCACACAAGTCTCATTCTAATTAATTATTCAAGAAACTTCTCCAGACACTCTGGAGAGAGATCACTCTACTCCTGGCTCTTGAGGGAGACAGACCTACTCTTGAGCAGGAACCCCAGACACTCTGTCTGATGCTAGCAACATTCATATATTCCAATTGAGTGTGTACGCAGCCATAGGACTCCTGTCCCATGGGTTGTAGGCACTGCTTTCTCTATACAGGCTAAAGTGGTAATGAGATACTGTGTGGACAGAAGGTGAGGGGTTAAGTGGATAGGTCACTGATAGGTGAGCAGGAGTTGATGCCAATAAAGCACAACGTCCTCACTGTCTATCTTTGTGACTTGTCTTCCTTTCTTCCTTAGTCTTAGTTACAGAGTTGGTAATATTGGTTAGTATGAATGCATCACAGATGAAATGAAGGGGAGAGTTTTATAGTAGCATGGGGTGCTCACAGCGGCTGAGCAACCTCATGTTATTATATCATGATGCTTCCGAGGCGGTGTGTAGTCCCTTGATGCACTCCGCCATCCCCTACGTGACACGCTCCTCCTGCCGGTTCTCGACATGCTCCTCCGGCGATCACTGGAGCAACTTCTCCTCTTGATACACCCCGCCGCTTGCGATACACCCCGCCGCCTGCTCTGCAACCTGCTGTGTCTGCTTCTGCTGTCTTCTGATGCACTCCTGACTGGCCTACGCAAGGAGAAAGGAGACAGCTCCCGCTCTATTTCGTCTGTTTTCTCCGCAATGGCCACCTTGCACTTCTTTTCGAGAGGACAAAGTCACTCCAGAAGAGAAATCTTTCTCACTTAAGCGGACGAACAACTTACAACAAATAACAATAATTGGTCTTAGTTCTTTATATATGTCTCTGGCATGAGCAGAGCAGTTCTTTATATATGTCTCTGGCATGAGCAGAGCAGTTCTTTATATGTCTCTGGCATGAGCAGAGCAGTTCTTTATATATGTCTCTGCCCACCCTTACAGAATTTAAACTGGTAGTGAAGGGAAGGGTTCCCTGCTAGGTCTGTATGTAAAGTCGTCGGCTGGCAGCTGTAGTTGTGTAGGCAGGCTAATAGGAAATCACGACAGGCAAGTATAAGAAAGGCAGAGTATAAAGTGTGCAGGAAGACAGAGAGCTTGTACCCTCAGGTTTATTATTATATAGTGGTTTCTGGACCTGACATGGCATATCACCTGACCATGCCCTCCAATGAACAGTAAGCATTTCTAGGTCCACCAATCAAGAGTAAGCATTGTAGTATCACCATGACAACTGTGATCTACCAACCACAACCATGCCTTGGTTGCTTTGGCATCACCTGCCCTGTTGTGTCTGTGTGCTTGGTGATCCGTGACTAACAGTTGGGCGGGAGGGGGTTGTGAGTAGAGCTCTTGGGCTCCTTCCATACTAGCAGTAGTGCCCCTCTCACATTATCTATAGAATACACAATGACTATTTAATATAAGTAAAGGATCACCAGCACCACATAATACCTTAATGCCCCTGGCCCTATATATCATTTACTTTTATAGACCATTTGTAATCCCTTATAGACCAGTTCACATTCCCCACCGATACACGACAAGGAAGGAAGAAGAGGTGGGGGTGGAAGAAAGGCACTTTATTGAGTGCCTCAGACAGGGTAAATACAGGGTAGCAAACAAACAGACAGGGTAAATGCACAGGAATACAGGGTAATGACAAAGCAAGGGGAAATATACAGGGGGCATAATGAGCAAACATCTTAAGTATTGTCAGAGCTCAGAGGGAGCTTGAGGAGCATATAAGCTTAAGTAGAGTCAGGAGCTCGGAGGGAGCTTGTAGTGTTCATCCTGAGGGGTGCGCCGAGGAGCTCTCCACCACGGGAGGGAAGTGAGAGAGTAGGGTGGGTGGAGAAAGAGGAGCTTGAGCGTGGAGGGCGGCAGCAAGGCGAATGGCTGGAGGAGGCCGATGGGCGGTTTATAAGGGAAGGAGGCGGGGAAGTGAGAAAGCCGGGAGCGGAGAGAGAGCGCGTGGAGGGGAGAAAGCCGAGGGGAGGATGACAGGGGGGGGGACCCCTCCTTCGCCTCACATCAAACGCAATGCAAGCATTATGACCGATGCGCGATAAGGAAGGAAGAAGAGGCGGGGGTGGAAGGAAGGCACTTTATTGAGTGTCTCAGACAGGGTAGCAAACAAACAGACAGGGGTAAATGCACAGGAATACAGGGTAATGACAAAGCAAGGGGAAATATACAGGGGGCATAATGAGCAAACATCTTAAGTACTGTCAGAGCTCAGAGGGAGCTTGAGGAGCATATAAGCTTAAGTAGAGTCAGGAGCTCGGAGGGAGCTTGTAGTGTTCATCCTGAGGGGTGCGCCGAGGAGCCCTCCACCAAGACGGAGGAGAGGGCTCGAGGGGCGGCCGAGGGGGGGAGGCGGGGCACGTAGGCATGAACCGCCTCCGAGGTCCCCTGCGCCATGCTGTCGGGCAGGGGGACCCCTGCGCGGTGGCAGGGCTGGGCGGCGCCGCAGCATAGGCTGTGGAGCGTAAAAGTCTGGGAGGTGGGGACGCCTCGGGCATGCAGGGCGCCCCTCATGAGCGCTGTGAGCGAGCGCGGGTCGAGGGGGCATCCGGAGGGCATCATGAAGGCAGGGGCGTCAGGGGACGCCGGGCACTGGGCGAGGGCGTGGTGCCGGGCCGAGACGGGGCAGAGGCTGGAGCCCTCCGAGGCGGGGATGAAGAGGACCACCGCCCCCAAGGGGCCGGAGATGGTTCTCGAGACTCGGGGCGAGGAGGTTCGACTGTCGTAGCATGCCAAAGTACCCGAGGAGGAGGGCGGCCCATGTGACGAGGGAGGTGGGTCCCGCCCGGGTGAGGTGCGCAACAGCGAGGGCGAGCTGGTCCGGGGTGACAGGCGGTGCCTGGTGTGGGACGTGGGTCGAGGCGTGCTCGCCCCAGCAGCAGACGTCCTTGGCGAGGCGCGAGTCAAAGCCCGAGGTGAGGCCCCCCCCGCCACCTCGACCCAGGAGCACACCCCTGAGAGCGCGTTCTTGATGGTGGCCGGGGCGAGGGCGCGGGTGAAGAGGGAGGCGGTGTAGGCTGCGACGTCGAAGTTGCCGGGGCGAGGGGGTCCAGGCCTCGGGCCACAAGGAAGCTGGAGGCGGTTCCTCCAGGTCACTGGGGCGAGGGAGGCGAGGTGGAGGCGGCCGATGTCAGCGATCTCGGCAGATGTAAATCCTATTCAGAGGCCGGGATGAAATGGGAAATCGTCGTGAATAGGGTGGATGTATTCAATCCCGAGGCGGTCCACCTTGGCCCGTGCCACCTCGGCCCAAGGGCCGGGGAGGTGGGCGCTGCTGAGGGCATCTGCGAGGACGAGGTCCGCCCCGGGCTTGTGGATGACTGATATGGTGAAGGAGCCTGTGGCGGCGAGAAGCCAGAGCTCCTGGGCACAGGTCCTGAGGGTAGGGTCGCGGGCATGGCCGGACTCGAGGGAGGCGGCGGAGGCCATGTTATCTGTATTGATAACCACGGTCGGCCCCGCGACGTCATCCGGGAGAAGGCATCGGAGGGCAACAACGAGGTTCACCGCCTCCAGCTTGTGGATGGCCGGGAACCGCGCCCGGAAGGCCGAGGAGTACCCTCGGGCATAGCACTTCGTGCTGGAGTAGGCGCCCCCACCCGAGAGGCAGGAGTCACACTCAATCACGTGGCGACGGGTCTCTGGGGCCCGGAGGAGGTGGAGGCAGTTTGAGGCACGGCCGTAGGTGGTGAACCACCTCAGGTTCCGGAGCGCGTCACCGGTGAGGGTGAGTGAGGCGGCTCCGAAGCAGCTGCGTAGTGCCCCGAGGAGCCGGGTCATGAATTTCCGGGCGGGGAGCATGCAGCTGCTGACATGGTTGAGGCACCTGAGGAGGCTCTGTAGGTCACGTTTTCTGAGGGCCGGGCGGGCGATACGGGCCTCGCAGTCAACGACGAGGTCCTCAACCTTGTCGGGGCGATTCGGATGGTCATCGCCTCGCTGTCTAGGGCGAACCCGAGCCAGGTGAGGCGGACAGCGGGGGAATGACACTTTCCGGGCACCACATTGAGCCCAAGGGCGGCAGTGAGGGCGAGGAAGGCGTCAAATGCCTGGCACGCCCTCAGGTAGGAGCCCTAGCACCCGACGACGTCATTTACGTAGACGAGGGCGTGGAAGCCCTCACGCCGGAGGATCCAGGCCACCGCCGCGGTGACCCGCACACACGCCACGCCCGAGGAGCGGCAGCCGAAGGGGAGAGTGAGGTCATATAAGGGGCAGGAGAGGGGGTCGGCCCGGAGCTGGTGGTAGGCCTGGGAGATTTCGGCCGTCCAGACGTAGGCCCCCGGGCCCTCATTGATGAGTCAGTGGCCTACGTCGGCGACACAGGGGAGTTTGTATGAGTGGGGTTTCCCGAGGTACTCCTGGCGGGGGATGCCAGCATTGACACTGGCGCCTGGAGGGAAGGAGAGATCCACGATGACCCGCCTCTTGCCCGGGTCGGACTTGGGGCGGGTCATCATAGGAGAGACCTGGGTCCACAGGGTGAAGGGAGGGACGGTGAAGGGACCCCCGAGGGCGAGCTCCGTGCTGATGAACTCCCGTATGTGGGGGAGGTTCTCGGGGGCCTCGCGGTGGTTGGAGAAAGTGGGGCGAAGGGGGGTAGAGGCGGAGTAGTTGGAGGGGAAGCCAAACTCGAGGAGGTCGAGGGCGGTGGGGTCGGGGTAATCGTGGAGGCGCGGCGCCATGCGGGTATGTGGAGGCCAGAGGGAAGGGGGATGCGGGCGGCCAAAAAATTGGGGAGGGACGCTTTCCGGAGAGCTGCATATGTGGTGGTGAAGGTAGGGTAGTGGGCCCACGCCTCGCCAGAGGTGTGGGGCCATGTGGAGAGGATGGTGGGGCGGTACTGGGCCGGGGAGGGGCCGCAGGAGGGGGTGGCGGGGAGGGTATTTTGAATATGGTGGTCCACGACGTCGGCAATGGGTTTGCCAAGAGTGTCGGTGGTGGTAGGGGGGGTTGGCGGGGGTGGGGGAAGAGGTGCGGTGAGGGTCGGAGAGAGGGGGCTGTGGTGGGGGCTGGGGTGGGTGGGGGAAGGGGGGAGAGCGGGGGGAGTGAGGAAGGCGGTGTCGCCGGTAGAGAGGTGGTGGTCGGCGGTTGTGATGTCTGAGGGATGGTTGTGGTCGGTGTGTGCGATGTCTGATATGTGAGGGCCGGGGTGATGGTCCCCGGCTGTGTTCTCAGTGCTGTGGGTGGAGCGGGTAGGCCTGTGGTGGTCAGCGCCTAGTGCTCCACCCTTGTGCCACGTGTGTAGGGAGCCGTTGGTGCTCCTGGCAGTCCCGGTCTGGTGGCCTTCCGGCCGCGGGCCAGTTGCCGGGGGGGCCGGCGGATCAAAAATCCGCCGAGGCGGCAGGGGTCATGCGCTCACGGGCCTGCTTGGTTAGGCAGATGGCTTCGCTGTGCATGGTGAGGATCTTCCTCACATTTGCGCAGTAAGCAAATGCGTGCCGCTGGCTAGACCCTGATGCAGCCAGGTCACATGAAGCCGGCTCACGGTTCCAGGTGGTGCAGGGGGCTCCGTGGGCTTCTCTGCTGTATGGGATGCACGTGTCGGTCTGGGTCCAGGGCTGGGCTTGGGCTCGGGCGGAATCTGTGGCTCGGAAGGCTGGGGTTGAGGGGCCAGGAGCGGCGGTCACGGTGGGCATGGTGAGGACCTCCATCCTCACCATGTTTATGGCGATTGTGTTGTGCCAACCGTGTGGGAGCCTACTGTCCACTATCCATGTAAATATGGTCTCCGAATAGCGGCGCACGGTAGGCCACGGATACACCAGGTTGTCACGGAGCACTGTGAGGGCGTGGTGGTTGAGGCCTGGGAGGGAGTGGGCCGGGAAGGCTGGGAGGCTCTCGAGGGTGTGGAGGGGCAGGCTGTACTCATCCTTCGAGGCCTCCCCTCTCTTGCCGGGCTTCCTCTCGGGGCCTCTCTCGATGAGGTCGGAGGGGAAGATGTAATTAGGGGAGATACCTTTTCGCCTCCCCGCGTGTTGCGTCTTGGCAGAGGCGAGGATCTCCCTCATGGCATCGGCTGCGGAGGCGTGGGTGTGGGTGACGGCATTCTGGTAGTAGATAGGAGGTGCGGGGGCAGGTCCCGGGGGCGGCGGCTGGGAGGTGTGTCGTGTGAAGCGCTCATACTGAGGGTGAACCGGCAGCGGTGGCTGAGGTGGGGGCAGAGGGAGAGCTCCCCTCACTCCATAGGCCGGCGCCGCCGGCGCGCGGGGGGTGCTCTCGGCTGGGTGAGCCATCGGGGGGGGGTGGGGCTCGTTCAGAGCGTCAAAACAGGAGGTTAGGCGCTCCAGCGCCTGGACGGTGGCGTGCATCATCACTTCAATGCTGGTCGCCCAGTCGGCCGAGGGGCGAGTGTGGCAGGCAGGATGCTAGGAGGGGGTGGAGGATGGAGGCGAGCCGGTCTCCGGCGTCCTTTGCGCAGCCCTGTGGGCTGCCCGGCGTCCCTTTCCTTTCCCGCTGGCTGGCATGCTGATTTATTGGTCGGTCGGTATGTCCATGTCGGTACAGAGAGCTGCGTCGGCCGTGGAGGGTTGGGTCCGGGAAGCGCCAGGTGTAAGCCTGAGCATGGAGCTTGAGCATGGAGGGTGGCAGGAAGGCGAATGGCTGGAGGAGGCCGGACGGGCGGTTTATAAGGGAAGGAGGCGGGGAGGTGAGAAAGCCGGGAGGGGGGAGAGAGAGCATGGAGCGGAGAAAGCCGAGGGGAGGATGACAGGGGAGGTGAGAAAGCCGGTGCGGCGTAGCAGGGGGGGGCCCCTCCATCGCCTCGCATCAAATGCAATGCAAGCATTACAACCAATGTGTGTTATCAGAATATTTTACATGTGGTTATATAGTCGGTCCCAGGGGGTGCCACAGATGCTTAAGTGCGCAGCAAAGCCAAATGGCGACTCGGACAGGTTCAATTTGCGCAATAATAAATAAACCAAGTCGGTGAAAAACCCCTCCACCAATTCTACGTGCTTGATATATATGTAATGCATTATGTGCCCTATATATTACGGCCCATGATGTGTAGGTCTAACTCAGATTTGTCTATTACATATCCACATATATATATATATATAGAGAGAGAGAGAGAGAGAATTTTATTTGACTTCATCAAATTTTGGACATAGCACCAGAATACAGATAAAGCTGTTGAATTATTGTCTTCATTATCCCAGAAACATAAGCTATGCTATGTTCGTGTCACATATTCAATGGTTCATATTCATTACTGGAAGGCAATTTGACTATTTATGCTGGATTTTGTAAATGTCATCAATAATAGTTATAACTCATATAGAAAAACAAGTCTGTATGTTAACGGTGTAAATTGAGACATGGCATACAAACACCACTACCGTCCCTTACACCCGCCCAAAAATAAAACATAAATAAAATACAAACACCACCACTGGCCTTTTACAACCAACTTACATAGTCGTAGGCAACTTTGTCACTCATTACTGGACTTGAGTATTTAGCGTGTGTACATTGGAACCAAACTGCTCTTTCGGAGCTATTCAGGACAGGATATTGTCATCAGTAGGTTTACTTGTCTACTTTGTCTTATTTTTGTCTTGCAGAAAGTTTTAGCCGCATTCACCTACTTCAAAGTTGAAAACTCAACTTCATGTACATCTGATAGCCTCAAGATATACGATAGTAATTTACCAGTCGGACACCCGGTAAAGAACTTCTGTGGTGCCTCCATTCCCAGTACAACACTCTCAACTGGACAACACATGTACCTGAGCTTTACGACTAACTGCCATGTAACAGCTAGTGGATTCAAGGTAAGAGTCTTATATACAGATATTTTGTTGTTATTGAACATTTATTCTGACTATCGTGGTTAGGTCTGAAAAGTCTTTTCTTCACCATTAGACATTTCATCAATTGAAAGCCTGAGCATACCCTGTTACCGAACGAAGGGATTTTTTAACCTCCCACACCACATAGACATTGTATAAGAGCAACTGGCATTTGATGATGCTGTAAGTTATACGCAGCAGTGGAAATCCAAATTAACAGAGGTGATGGCACGGGAAATTGAACCTTCAAGCTTTATATTAGGAGTCTGATCTAGAAAAAAAGTCAGATACTCTAACCACTCCGCGAGGACACCACTTGAAGAAGTTTTGAAAAGAAAGCGCTGAAATGAATTAATCAAGCATAGGCCAACATGCCATTTAATTTGGTTTTAATTTGTTCCCATATTATTCCCATTATGGCAAATTGCTCTCACAGTATTTGGGTTAGTTATGCACATGCGCGCGAAACTCACAGGATATCTGCACGATTTCCATTTACTGCAGCAAGAAGAATATCCACGTCCTTAATACTCTGATAATACAAACCTTAATTTAGAATGCGGGACTTCATAATTTGGTATATATATATAATATATCAATCCTCCAGTGTGATTCACACTGGTCTACATCTGGTGGAGGCGAGCAGGCCGCAGGTGGCACCACCAGTACAGTATTGGGTCTTACAGAGTATAGCAATAATAATAATAATTCCCTTACGTATCTTTATACTTTAATAATACATTATAGATCACATATATCTTCATTTGTATTTGACAAACACGAGCATATGAGTGGTGGTTCAAACCCCATCTGGGCAAATGTCAATTGTTCTTAGAACTTTACCAGGCTGCTTAGGCCTATCATGAGTCATTTAGTTTGGGGTGAGTGGGTGGACAAAAACACTGCACGAGCAGACGTTATCACACAGCTCGGGTGCTGAGCTGAACTGAACTGTTCACTTGGAGACCCATCGGCGTGGCCCGTCGTGCCATTTGGTCGTTTGTTTGTTTGAGTTTTACGTCCTGGCAACATCTAAGGTCATATCACAACGGGTCCCGACTTGTGGCTGTGCGCACTCATGGCAACTTTTATAATGCTGTGCCACTGGGAGACCTGGCCAGCAGCACCATGACCCAATATCCCACACAGTCACATTATCCTGATACTGTGCTGACTAGTCCTTGTCCTATCGTATTAATCCCAAGTGCCATGCTAGGAAGCGACAAGTATCAATTTTATAAGTGATTGCTTTGAATCGACTAGGATTCAAACTCCAGATCTTCCGTACGGGAAGCCTGCGCTCTACCGAGTAGGCCACCGCGTCCACGCCGTTTGGTGGAGTTGCTATGGTGGCGCTGCTGTCTCGCGTCCTTGGTTACCACTGACATCAGCACTCGGTACCCCCCGCCCCACCCCCCCAACGCACAACACAAACAATTTAATTCCGGGGCCCCTAAGCTCGAGGAACCGGACACGGTGACCGAATCGGTAGAGCGTTGGCTTCCCATGCGGAAGGTCGGGAGTTTGAATCCAGGGCGAGTCAAACTAATGAATTACAAAATTGATGCGTGTCGCTACCTAGCCTGGCACATGTCATTACTAGGATAGAACAAGTCCTGTTTAGCTCAGTATCAGGATAATGCGACTGAGTGGGAAATTGGGACATGGTGCCGATGGCCTGATTTCCCAGTGGGGCAGCACTATCAAGTTGCCATGAGTGCGCACTGGTGCACACTCTCACAAGTCCGTACCCATCCTGATATGACCTTAGATGTTGCCAGGACGTAAAACTCCAACAACCAACCAATCAGAGCAAGTCTCACTCCCTTCTTTCCTACAGATATCAGTCACCTTCGGCATTAACGGCGGCGGCGGAAACTTGGGTAAGTGTCTGCAGAATTGGAGGGTTTTTTTTCGTTCAAGTGTTTTTATTGCTCTGAATAACATGTTGTCAGTGCTAATTCACTACACTCGGCTGACAGAAGAAGGAGCAGAAAAGTGTTTTTTAAAGAATGTATTAACAAAAGTAATCATAACCACGGAGGCTGAGCAGATTCATGGCTAATGGGTGGCAGAGACCCGAATGTTCAACAATTGCTGACCAGGTGCAGGGACGAGGCGAGACCTCAGAGTTCGGAGATGAGCTTCAGGAGACAGGCGAAGGAAGATGAATCAGTGCTCACCCCTTAGTTAGAGGGTGGGTGGGTGGGAAAGTGAAGCATACTGCAGGGCATGCTGTTAGAAAGTGAGGAGATGGGGAACAGGCAAGTATGAGGAAGACAGAAATAGACATAGCCTCGTGAGCAAATTACCCATGTTTGCCTCGGCCAACATGACCAATGCACTTGTCTTCCAGCCAAATCAAAGAGGCAACATTGAAAATTAAGAGGCCATGATTTATATATCCACTTTCTCCTTAAATACTTAAAATAGACCAGGTCTACACTGACCTTAAATCTGATGTCAATCTCATTATTCAGGGATCAGGAATTCTGCTTCAGACTCCTTGAATGGGCTTTCATTCATTCTAGCATGTCCCCATGTATCCCATATTAGTTCAATTAACTCATTTAACTCATATTAGCTCAATTAATTATTCACAAATGAACTGAAACATTAACATGACAAAGGTACTCGCATTGAAAGTCACAAAAGTCGCGAAAACTTTGTCAGTGAACTTTATCACATCAACACCATGCATTTATCCAAATTTCTTTTCAACTTTTGTCAACTATTTTATTGTAAGACATAATCTTGTTTGCTCAAATGTTATCAATAAAGTCTTGTCTGACTTTATTGTGTATGCTTAAATGATGTTCTGTGCATGTCTTTGATTTCTATATTTTACAAGTGATATTAACATATTGATTAACGTGTAGGAGATCAAAATCAAAGAGTGAAATAGCTTATTTTTAAACTCTGACATATGCAAAACTTGTAAACCTCCATTCTGTTATTATTTGGAATGTTTTCTGCTATTATTTAATATGTTTGCTGCTATTATTTGGAAGGTTTTTACTGTTGGTTTCCATGTCAGACTTTAGGGCCCAGTTTCAGAGAATGACCCATTTATCTCTAAGAACTAATAATATCAGGTGTAGTGGCTGAATTGGTAGAGCGTGGGCCTCGCATATTGGAAATCGGGAGTTTGATTCTTGGTCGAGTCAAATCAATGACTTATCAAATTGATACTTGTTGCTTACTAGCCTGATGCTTGGCATTAATAGGATATGGCAAGGACTGGCTAGCTCAGTGTCAGGATAATGTGACTGAGTGGGACATCAATCAGGTCAAGGTGCCGGCATCTTGATTTCCCAGTGGGACAACACTATAAAGTCGCCATGAATGCACTCTGTCACAAGTTGGTACCTGTCCTGATATGACTTGAGATGTTGCCAGGACGTAATACTCCACAACCAACCAACCAAGAACTAATTGCAGCTTGTGCCGGGAATGTGCAGATATTGACCACTTCTGGAGAGATCACATCGCCAAACTTTCCTATGAACTACCCCAATAGGGCTCTCTGTCAATGGAGGATAAGGGCTCCTGCTGGCACTGTGAGTTCATCCCTGTCATTTATTTATATAAGGGACCATTCAAAGAGTACATAGCGCTCAGGGGTGGGGGTATGTGGCGATATGTGGCATGCATGTGGCATTACGGAGCGTTACAAGAATATATGGTATTGTGCATTCGTTTGACTGTTATGTGGATATAACATGTTTTTTTTTAAACATTTCATGTTTCAGAAATACTTTGAGGGGGGGATTTGATATATGCGTAATAGACGTATAGGTGTGTGGCTAATATATGTTAATGAGATGCAGAGTTTGAGACAAAGGAATATGCTAATGAGATGACATTATGGAAAGTTTAGCCGGCGGGTCGAGCGAGGCCTACGCCGTGAATAAACCATTCAGTATCCAGAAGTCAAAGTGTTCAGACGCTGCCCTCAAAAAGGCTCAAATGTTTTCCTCTTTTACCTTAGTAAAAAGGTCATGCATACTGTCTGAAGTGTAGAACTGTTGGCGCAGGGCCAAAAAATAAAAGCAACTTAGTGAAATGTGTTTGAGTGTCAGCAGGGACTGATACCCAATGCATTCAGGGGGAGGTTCCCCCTTGAGCAGAAAAGCATGTGTGAGCCACGAGTGGCCAATACGGCAGCCGCTAAGGACCACTTGGTCCCGCCGACCTCCCGCATGAGTCTGTGGTGGCTTTCCCACTGATGGTTCAATTTCTTCAAGTTTATTAATGTTTTAATCCCACTCATGTTGCCATTTGGATTTTATGTGGGTCGCTATTAGTGGTTTCAGATCAGAGTGAGGGATCAGACACGGTTCAAGATCACAGTTCAGGGCCTTCTTCGCAGCCCGATCAGCTTGTGTGTTTCCTTGTATGCCGGCATGGCCAGGCACCCAGCACAGGTGGATGTCATGCCCATCCATTGTCAGTTGGTTCATTTTATAAATGACCATTGCTAGAATAGGGTGATTTGTTTTCAGTCCAGCAACAGCCAGGAAACAAGAGAACGAATCGGTGTATATAACATAATTAGTGTGGTTGGATACCTCGATACACTCAAACGCGAGAAGGAGTGCTCGGGTTTCTGCAGTGAAAATCAAGCTTTGATTGGGCAAGCATACGCCAAATTTTTCCCGACGGCAGACTGCCGCAGCAGCTACACGGCTTTGGTCTTTCGAACCATCAGTGTATATGGAGAGGTGGTCTGGAAACTGGCCTTGAATCTCTGCATGCAGTCCTTGGTACTCGAGTGGATGTGTCCCAGACTTCCTCAGTTCCGTGAGTCGGAGGATAACCGATGGCTTTCTCAACGACCAAGGGGGATGTTCTGGGACTTTAGCATCCTCCAACATGTCCAAATCCACGCCCAAGGCCTCCGAATGAGGAGGCAGGGAACAGCCCGTATGACCTGATCCGAGCCCACCCGCCTGCAGGGGAAGAACACCCATACCACTGGCATTGGTGGTGCCACCTAGCATGAAAGGTGGAACCCCCTCCTCGGTTACAGGAGGAGCCAGAACCAGCCTCCCCCAAACCACATGTGACCAGGTTCAAATCCGAATTGCTTCCACGGCCACACAATTCCTCCAGGTGCCGACCGGACAACTTCACCACCTAACTTCCCCATGCAACTTAATGCCAAGCAACGAAAAAATACATGCCGACTCCACGGAAATATGCATGCAACGCAGCAAAGAAAGGCAGTAACAATAATTCACCCAGAGGACGAGCACGCCCGAGGACAAGCAACACCGGGAGGAAAGTGACACAAAACAACACACCCGACACCCAGGATACACCCGACATGCAGAACCCAGCCCAACCGCTACTGTCACAACAGCTGTCACAACCCACCGCAAGCACCAGAAGCCTTGGTGATGGCATCCTCGAGGCAATACAAGCCCTGATGTCTAATCAAATCAAGGATGTGCGTACAGACTTAAAATCGGACATACTTGCATCAGTGAAGGCCAGGATGGATATTACCGTGGAAGGCAATAAACGGCACCCACATGCTCAGGAGGTGCCACCACGTGACATGGCGAGCTCCACCGTAACGGCCGGCCCACCGGCTGTCAACGCCGCCCTGGCCCAACCGACTTTCGCACCGGCTCCAACGGCGCCGATGATGGAGGCCAGCTGTCACCAACGGCCCCCTCTCCCACCAGCACACACCACCGCATACAATGCCATGCACTTAGAGGATGCATACATGGAGGACAGCAATATACAGGCTGGGTACGGCCAGTACTAAACAAGGGAAGGTAGAACTGGGTGAAGACACCTGGCCCGAGTACTGTGCAGCACTGTTCAGGATGGGGAAGGATGCCATCCCTGAAAGGCCCCCATGTTGGAGCACCATCACCATGACCATGGTGACCATGTGGGACTGGAGCACCTGTAGGCAATGGTCTGAACAGGTGTTCGACATGATAGATGACGGCCGGCTCCCATATGGGTGAGCCGATCACTATGCCATAAAGGACGTCCAGAGGGACACCTGTGTAGTGGGCACTTGCCTGGCTACCAAGCAAACGCAACGCGCCACATACGGTGGAGGAAAGCCCAACGTGTATGCAGCAACCAGCACTGGTGACACAAAAACTGATTTCAACAAGGAGACTGGCAGGAAGCCCTGTCACATCTGGAACTGGGGAAATGACTGTGGTTTCTCGGCGTCACACGGACAGCAACCTGACCGTAAGTTACATATATGTGCGTGGTGCGCAAATAACTACCACAGGTCGAACAACCACCAGGAGCGCGCATCCATGAACAAGAAGCGGTTCATTGGCAGAAAACATTAACACCTGCAGAGACCAACAGCCATCAGACAAACCAGGTTTTTTTGCTAAATGGCTCCATCCAACTCGGCGACAACACAAACGAGGAGCCAGACCATCGCCAGAACCAAGACGAACACCACACTGAAAATCTTAGTAGCCACGTCTCCTGGCATCCCCCACACCACATATATAATGTCTGTGGCGAGTACAGCAGTGAGGTGCCGCATGACCAAAAGTTCCCTACCGGCGGACCGGAAGGACAGTCGGGTGACAGATAACCCGAGCGTAGACACCCCAGATGGCAATGGCAAAAACGCCACCTGGAGGAAACGACCACCCAAACCTGTGACATTCTGTGCGTGTGCGCCCAACGTGTATTGTGATGTGTATTGTGATATATCTGATGCTGATGCTAGGGATGCCGGTAGTGACCACGCCCTCCCCAGACGGGCCCACCATGACCGATCTGTGACAACAACCAATAGTGACATTATGAACTGTATATGTCCCGATGAATGGCAGTCTCGGCAGTACGGACAATGACGGCGACAACGGCGTGACAGACTCCACCCTCACACCACGGAAAACCGGCTGAACACGGGGCATACACCACGCACCCTGATGCGACGCCATCAGCGCAGTTCCACTACACTGCGCTAGGTGGCGGCACGGGTCACCACCGGTCAGACCCCAACTGGGCTGACCTCTACTGCGTGTGGTTGACCCACCCCCCCACACACACCTATAGAGTCGATGTGGGATCTGGTGAGTCAGGGGGCGGGTCAGACAACTACTGACGCCGCGGAGAGCAGAGGGTTCAATAAACCAGGTGAAGCGTACACTGAATTGAATCTTGGTGTTCTTTCGTGTGAGAAAGGGTGAGTCGGAGGGCCGTGGGCCAGTACATTGGTGCCGTGAGCCAGCTTGCCTTCTGCGTAAGGGGGTGAGTATTGGACCTGGGCCATGGACTCCGCAGGTAGGTTCTCTTCGTAATTTGTAGTTATGGAGGGAGCGACGGCCGGTCAACTGCGTAGTGGGCGCCAGTACCAAAATGATGGTACAGGGAGGCCCGGCGCAGTTGGGTCGCCGGTGGGCGTGGACGCTTCTGCGGTGAGTACACCGCACCACGCTCACAGTTCACCTGATAGGGATGTTGATGTTTGTACGTTCATTCCTAATACAGGTGCCGGCGTTGTAGGGGACCGCCGCCGTGTGTCAGTGGGTGGGGGGGGCGTAGCCACTCCCGCGCCATTGCCGGTGGTGTCGCCTAGCCATCAGCGCAGTTCCACTACACTGCGCTAGGTGGCGGCACAGGTCACCACCGGTCAGACCCCAACTGGGCTGACCTCTACTGCGTGTGGTTGACCCACCCCCCCACACACACCTATAGAGTCGATGTGGGATCTGGCGAGTCAGGGGGCGGGTCAGACAACTACTGACGCCGCGGAGAGCAGAGGGTTCAATAAACCAGGTGAAGCGTACACTGAATTGAATCTTGGTGTTCTTTCGTGTGAGAAAGGGTGAGTCGGAGGGCCGTGGGCCATTACATTGGTGCCGTGAGCCAGCTTGCCTTCTGCGTAAGGGGGTGAGTATTGGACCTGGGCCATGGACTCCGCAGGTAGGTTCTCTTCGTAATTTGTAGTTATGGAGGGAGCGACGGCCGGTCAACTGCGTAGTGGGCGCCAGTACCAAAATGATGGTACAGGGAGCCCCGGCGCAGTTGGGTCGCCGGTGGGCGTGGACGCTTCTGCGGTGAGTACACCGCACCACGCTCACAGTTCACCTGATAGGGATGTTGATGTTTGTACGTTCATTCCTAATACAGGTGCCGGCGTTGTAGGGGACCGCCGCCATGTGTCAGTGAGTGGGGGGGGCGTAGCCACTCCCGCGCCATTGCCGGTGGTGTCGCCTAGAAGTGCTGAGGGTGAGGGTGCTGATAGCTATTGGACGCAGTTAGCCCGACTGAGTGGCAGTCCGCCACCCGGTATTGCGCCGTTGTTTACATCGGGGGCGATACAGGGTGGTGGGCGTGACGCGCGGTTGGGCACTCATTCTGATAGTGGTGGCGCGGCGTCGAAGGATGTCGCGCCATCAATAGCAGTGCGAGATGTTCTCTCAGTTGATAGAAATACTGGGGAGGGCATTACGGGGAGTGCGATGAAGGTGGGCTTCGCTCTTGATGATATGCAGTCTCTGTCGATCAGTAGTGATTCGGGGTCGAGTGTACGTGAGGGTAGCAGTTCAATCGCGTGTCGTGAGGACTTGGTCTGGCTGGGCGCGGGGGGGCTGTGGGAGGCATACCGCTGGAGTATTCGCCGTGGGGGAGTTCAGCTGTCCGTTCTGTGGGGACAGGAGCTGAGCGTGCAGGTCCCCGAGATCCCGGTTATAGGGAGAGTTCCCCGGCTTTGGAGACAGGGTTCGTAGCCGATGACTCGTTGACGTTTACGTTAGAGCATGATTTGGTTATGGGTCGTACGTTTTCTGGGTCGCAGTCGGAGGTGGAGCGTCAG
>JASIRB010000876.1:0-32480 GCA_030323885.1 Branchipolynoe longqiensis | reverse complement strand
ATATATATATATATATATATATATATATATATATATATATGCAGGTATGCAGGTATTGCAATACCTCAGGGAGTTTGACGCCCCTGCCCTGCAGAGTTGTAAACCACTGCCTTGTGGTACAGGTTCTTGACAGAACGAAGGCTAAGGGAGCAAACCCTAAACAGAAAACCATGTCACTGTGGCAGCCTTAAGGGCGGCTGATGTATGGAACTCCCAACATCTCCCGACCAGCCACTGCAGGGACAAATAGTTTTGCGCCTGTCTTGACATGTTCTTGCCGGTGTTAAACCTTTATTTGCTTCCCGAGAGAGTGCCGCTGGTAAGTTGCAAAAGCCAGCAGCATTTAAACACTTTTGCAGGCAGCTTTCATGAAATGTACACTGCAGTCAAGTAATGAAAGTCTTTGTCACCTCGAGACCAACAGCATGATGATGATGATGATGATGTATAAGCATTGTCCGAGTATAAAGGCGCAAAAGGGAATTAATATTATTAATTGACCTATTCATTATCAACCAACCACCATTCTCGACGTATTCACTCCTTATCCTACATCCTGGGACTGGTGGCGCCACCTTCGGCCCCAAGCCTATCCCGCCCAAGAATTTTATAATTCTAGTGTGCGGGTGACAATATTCGCGCCACTGGTGAAGGTTTGGGCGGGTGGTGGCGCCACTGGTCCCAGAGGGTGGGTCACCGTTAGACTAGTCCACAGCGTAGAAGTCGGTAATAATAATATAAATTTGTCTATCTGTAAATCAATAGAAGGATAATGCTTATATTTCACATATAATGAACATCCCAAACGCGCATTTATACTGGCCATTTATACTGGCAATTTTCAACAAGGACTGCAGGCGCTCACCGGCGGCCTGATCACCCGTGAGGTGGATCCCGCCGCAAACGCACTTGGAACGCAGAAACATGAGCGGAATGGGTGGGAACGGGATTTGACGAAATACAATAATAATAATAATAATATAACAAATCGGGTAACAAGTAATAATAATAATAACAACAATTCAATATAATCGAGAAAGGATTAACTATTCCTCCGCACCGTTATAATCGTATGATGCTTATACTTCAAATATATATAGCGTCATGAGTTCATTGAGAGTATGGGTTTAATGTGAGTAGGTTCCCCCAGCCAGGGCTGAGAATACCTGGCCGCCCATTAGACGGTGCTGATTCCATGTCGGATGGTCACGGCGGACTGGCCGGCCTGCAGCGCCATCTGCTGGGGTGGGCGGGGAATGGTCAGCAGGTGTCGCCCGCTGTGTCTCACAGCGTGGCGCCATCTGCTAATGGTCAGACATATGGCACCGCGCCGTGACGCGGTCAAGTCCCCAACTTCAACCGCCTAAAAATGAAATATTCAGCAATTTAACCAATTGTATGTACCCAACCTCGACTGAAGCAATTCTGGAGACATGTGGGCCATAGCTATGGCTAATCTTCTTCAATGCCATTGTTTAACGAGGAGGGACCAGATGAAGAGTCCAGGCGCAAAACCACGCAAAACGCCAATCCAAAAATTGAAATAAAATGAAGCATTTTTGCCTGAATATAATTTTACTTCTCCCTAATTCCACTTTTCCTGTGAAGACCTGTTTGTGAAACAATGAAGAGAAGATAAGGCGTTACAACAATCCTGCTTTTTATGGTTTGATTCCAATCTTTATGTGAATTTTTGGATTTGCATTGATGGGGTATGGCGCCTGAACTCTTCATGCTCGATACTTGTATTTGTATCATACATTAAGGCTCAGTCACACGATGCTGATGATGATGCTGATGTGGATATATGTGTGTGTGGGGGTGGGTGGGTGCAGGTGGACTATGGCCTGGTATGTGGATAGAAAACGGACACTGTCCGATGAAATACGGCAATGTATGGTTTATATATGGTACGCATCTGGCGTGTCCGTTCTCTCTCCGGTGGTCTCCGGTGTGTACGGTGTCAAGTTTTGAACATGCACAAAAACTTGTACCGGACAGCGCCGGACTGATGTGTATGGTTGGTGTCCGGTTTAAGTCCGTTTAGTCTGTTTTGTCCGTTTCATGTCTGGTACCCATCTGTTACATCTCCGGTTTGCTTTCTGCAGAGACCGTTGATGGTGTTGCGGGAATTCAGACAGTATATGTTTTTGGCGCATCCGTGAACAGTCCGGTACATGTCCGTTTGATGTTCGGTCCATCCGTTATGTAGCAGTCACACTACGACGACAAGGGGGTGACGACAGCCCGGCGACTGGAATTATGTGAAATCCGGACGACATATGCAAATTCGGGCTAAGTTGGACGACAATCGGACGACATCCGGACGACATCCGGACGACAAACGGGACAACAGCGGGACGACAGTGTGTGTGTCTCTGTGTTTCTGTGTGTCTCTGTGTCTCTGAGAGTGAGAGTGAGAGTCAGACTGAGAGTGAGAGTCAAACTGAGAGTGAGAGTGAGAGTCAGACTGAGAGTGAGAGTGAAAGTCAGAGTCAGACTGAGAGGCAGACTGAGAGTCAGAGTCAGAGTCAGACTGAGAGTCAGAGTCAGACTGAGAGTGAGAGTCAGACTGAGAGTCAGAGTCAGACTGAGAGTGAGAGTGAGAGTCAGACTGAGAGTGAGAGTGAGAGTGAGAGTCAGACTGAGAGTGAGAGTCAGAGTCAGACTGAGAGTCAGAGTCAGACTGAGAGTCAGAGTCAGAGTGAGGCACACACAGAGACACAGACACACACACACAGACACAGACACACACACACAGACAGACACATACACATACACATACACACACAGACACACACACAGACACACACACAGACACAGACACACAGATACACAGACACACACAGACACAGACACATACACATACACAGACACAGACACACACAGACACACACAGACACACACAGACACACACAGAGACACACACACACATACACACACAGACACACACAGGCACACACAGACACAGACACACACAGACACAGAGACACACACATAGACACACATAGACACAGACACACAGAGACACACACATAGACACACATAGCCCGCGAAGGGTAAAATACCGCGGTAGACACCTCCGACTCTTTGATGAGTAGATGACAACAGAGCGGCGACAGTGCCGCGGCAGTGCCGCGACAGTGCCGCGACAGTGCCGCGACAGTGCCGCAACATTGGCTGTCGTCGCCTGTCGTCGAAATTTTTCAACATGTCCAAAACACCCACGACACCCCGGCGACAGTCGAGAAACAGTGGAGAAACTGGAGGTGTCGCGGAGGTGTCGCGCGACACCTGCGCGACACCTGCGCGACACCTGCGCGACAATCGACGACAATTGACGACAGACCGGAAGTCGCTGTCGCAGGGCTGTCGTCACCCCCTTGTCGTCGTAGTGTGACTGCTACATTAGACATTCGGTTGTCGTCCAGTTATCATCTGGTTATCGTCCGGTGGCTATTCGTTAATGTACTTCCTTGTCCATTTCGCATCCATTTCATCTGACTCCCTTTGCAACATTTCGACACATTTCGGAACATTTTGTTTGTATCATACATTAGACAGTATACTGGGATGGTCATTAACAATTTCGCGGAAAGTTCCGAATAACGCCCTTCAATATTACTATCAATGATCATGCGTGTCGTATATTTGCTATTGTGAGTTCCACGTGCAATGTCGCAACACAACCAACAGGCAGGCACTGGCTCAAATTACTAATCTTTTAATGGAATATACCAGGCAGGGTGCGTGGGGACGCTGAGGTCCCTCGGGGAATTGTGGTTCTGTCGCTTAGTTTTATTGTAATTGCGGAAACACGACAAAGCAATCCCGCAGAAAGGTTGACAATTAGGTACGTGGCGACGTACTTGTTTGTATGGAAAGTTCCGATGGCTAGTAATATATATATATATATATATATATATATATATATATATATATAAACCAGTCTGGTGTCAGCGTGTCTATTAATAACATTATGGTGTCACCTTTTGAGAATATGTTTGCATATACATGTATATATATATAATATATATATATATGATATATATGTAGAAATACCGACGGAATGGCCGAATGAGTTGAGCGTCCGTCTCCTGATTTGGGAGATCGGGGGATCCATCCGAACCCATGGGTTAGTGGGTTCGAACCCTGGTCGAGTCAAACCAATGACTTAAACATTGATAGTTGGCTCTTCCTAGCCAGTCACTCAGAATAATTAGAATAGGGCAAGGACTGCTTGGCTCAGTGTCAGGATAATGTGACTGAGTGGGATATCAGGTCATGGTGCTGGTGGCCCCGTCTCCCAGTGGGGCAGTGCTATATAGTTGCCATGAGTGCGCACGGTGACAAGTCGGTGCCCGTCCTGATATGACCATAGATGGTGATAGGATGTAAAGCAACAACATACAAACAAATTATATAGATATATATATATATATATATATATGTATATATTATATGCATGTGTATATATGGTGATTTGGGAGAATTCCCAGCTGACAAATACAATAGATTGTGAAGAGTGGGGACGTAAATTCTATTATGTCACTCACTTAAATTATATTCTTGGTTCAGTCAAATTGCTCTATACTGTATGAATTGCAACAAATTTATTATTTTAAAAAGGCATCCGTGCATTGTGAATGTTGGTTTAACAAGAATTACATATCACACACAGCCGTTATGAGCATGCGAAATAACAATAAAACTCATTACAGAGCTTAAATCTGACAAAGGTGGGGTAGTTTTTTTAATGGCAGGTTACCGAGGTTATAAAATAGTATAATTGTAATGGCTGTAAATAAAACCTGCCATGGATTGCATTTTACGAAGCATTTTGTACATATGATTTCATAATCAGTTTTTTCCCCGATATATTAATATATATGTGAACCGAGTTAACTCTTACACGCTGCAAAGAAGCACCCGCTCTAAATAGTTAATGCTCCCCTGAACTTAAATTTGCATACTCCGATGCTTTTGAATTTCTGACATTTTCTGAGATAAATAAATTGTCCATGATGTGCGCAACATGGGTAATTGAGAGCGCGAGACTGTATATCCGCACTAGATTTCAAAGTGACTACACCATCTACATTGTCCTTTTGAACTAACAAACGGCTATGACGCAGTTAGCGAATCTAGACACTTTGACCAGAACTTTCAACCGATCGGACGTGCTCCCTCAGCACAGATTTGCCATCCCACCCACCCAACTAATAACATAGATTTATAGGGTTAAGTGCCTGAAATCCTCGAACTATAGAACTGATCAACATCTTGAATCTAACTGTAACAAGCTAAAATAGAAAGAATAAATGCCACTATATATTATTGTCACGTTTTGTTCAATTATGCTAATCATTATTGTCTACTTTAGTTTAATTTGAAGTAATTTATATTTTAAATGGCTAACTTTGGAGATATTTGACATCAAAACCTGCTAAATTAATTTTGGCAAGCATGCCAAAACTCGGGCACCATAGACTTCAGTACTAACAGGTTCTATTAAATTCACTTATTACGACCTTCTATGCAGCAAAACATGCTTAATAAGTGCACCAGTATCAAAGTTGAATACATATAATTATGTCTAGATAAGTGTTTTGGTTTTGAAAATGTAATGTTTTCATCGGACTATGCAACTTTAATATATGTTCTTAAAGGTGCATAGTCCCATGAAGGCACCACATTTTCAAAACCAAAATAATTATCTATATTTTTTCTATATAACCTAACTGAGATGCTGATGGACTTTTTAAGCATGTTGTAATATTACTGGAATGCCCGGCCGTCTGAGCCCCTGATACACCACTTACTCTTCCCGGGTGCGTTATGACAACTGTCTGTCAGTTCACACCTGATGCCCCTCTCAAACAAACTCATAAGAAAGAAAGGGAAGACAAGACGCACAAGATTCACAGTGAAGAAGTTGTGCTTTATTGGCATCAACTCCTGTTCACCTACTAGAGACCTATCACCCTCACTCCTTACCTCCTGTCCACACAGATCCTCATTACTCTCTTTAGTATGTATAGGAATCAGTGCCTACAGCCCATTGAACCGGAGTCCCATGGTTGTTGCGCACAGCTCAGTTTGTATATGAAAAGGTGGAGCCTCAGACAGAGTGTCAGATTTCCTGGCCAAGAGAAGAATGTGTTCCCTTCAAGAGTCCATCAAGAAGTGTGTCTCCTTTCAGAGGGTTTGGAGAAGTGTGTAGAATAATCTATATCAGAATAAGGTTTGTGTGGTCAGGTGGTGCAAGTGGTGCAGGTGACTGGTCCTCCCACAGCCAGCCAATCAGACACTCTCGACAGCCTGGGGGCGAGGCCCTAATAGGGGCAGATGTCACTCAACCCCAGCTGCATGTGGTGTCCATAATGTATGCGGAGTGGCTGAGTTTGCTTTCCCATTGGTCCTGTGGTAACAGGTAGTTGCAGACCATTACAATAAATATATATATTACAAATGTCCTTCTCCTCCACTTGCACTCTTACTGGTGCATAGAGGGAACATTTCACCAAACATTAATTGTCTCTTATATAGGAACATCTCGTCATAATCTCAGGCAGCATGTGTTATCATATTTTCCACATAGTCTCATATGTCACAAAACGAGTGGGGCACCCATTGCTTTTCTGTTACATAAACTTGGTCCCCACTCCGTCACCCAAGAATAACAATGCTCTCTGCCAATGTATAATTCTGAACCGAAAATCCGTATATTTGTATAATGTGTTACCACAAACAACGGAATGCTGAGTCACTTTAATACAATTTAATACACCTGTGGTGTCAGTGTGTTGGTATGCTTGCCAACATTAATTTGGCATGTTTGCACTTCAAATATCTCAAAAGGTAACCATTTACAATACAAGTTACTTTAAACTAAATAAGGTAGATTATAACAATTAATTAAATACATTTATCTCAGAAATTGACCGAAACTCAAGACCATCGGTCCTGCTAAATCGTAAACGATATCAGTTCTGTTTATTTGCGGTTGCTTTGCGTCCTGGCAACATCTAAGGTCATATCAGGGCAGGGAAATGATAGCGGAGAATAGGAGCGTTGTAACTTGCAGACAACTACATTTTAGAGAATACACATGACAGCCCAAGTTGAGGTTGCGCCTTTCGCCGTTAACCGGAGAATTCCCGCCAAAACCAGTTTTTGAGCGCTAACACCGCGTCATGCACACGGCCCCCGGAGACAAGGAGCTAACAATCCACTTATAACACAGTACACACCCCTGAAACTGAAAGTAGAACTGCTCCATCCTCTAGTGCAAATTGCCAATTCCCACTGCGCTATGTTGTCTGGCCACTTTCCATTTGCTCCCAATCTGATAAGGGCCATAGCGTTGGAGAAGGGTGATTTCTGCGAGTAGATGGGAGGGCACATATCCAGGAAGGCCCTGATTCCGGGTGAGAATCTGTTTATTTTTTAATCCTGTCTATCACAAATCGCAAGATTTGACTTTCAATAACCAGACGGGACCGCCGAATGAGTTAGAGCGTCCGTCTCCTGTGTTGGTAGATCATGAATTTTGTAACCTCACAATCATATAGTTTCTGTTCAAGCTAAATAAAATTCCAAATGATAGTACTATTCACTGATGAAATTTGTTTAAAAACCTATATGAGATGGTACAAACCAGCTGCCCTCAAAAATGCTAAAATCATGGGATCGTGGGTTCTAATCCTGGTGTAGTCAGACCAATGACTTAAAAAATTATACTTGTCGCTTCCTAGCCAGATGCTTGGTATTACTATGATAGGGCAAGGAGCAGTGGAATGAGGAAGACCAGTTGTCTGCGACTGAAATTTCCCCTGCTTAAACAAGTAATGTACCTACACACAAAAAAAAAAAAAAATTTCATCATTAACAAGTTTCGGCAATTGTTTATGGTAATGTATGCATACAAAAACATATAAGATATAAAGCTGCATTATCCATTGAAAACCTCAATAGTTTCTAAGGCAACATAGTTACCTAGGTAATATGATTCTCCATATTCACCTTAGCTACTGGTGTTCTCACTAACCATGTTTTGCTTCATAGATGCGGACACTAAATCAGTTTACTATAACCTATTTCTGCTGGAGCCCATGGTGGCAGAGATTTAAATGGACATTCCAAAATTAATTTCTCATATTTTCAGTTCAAATGTTTCCTAGGATAGTCATCAAAATAAAATTACTTCAAGCTGCAGAAAGGTATATTCTAGCAATCAACCTAATATATTTATTTTAAAGAAATGCATGAACTCAAAACTATCCGAAGATTTAATTTTCAATCGGAGCTTTATCATTTCGGTTTGTTTTTCTTTTTGCAACAAAATATATACTCTATCTTGAGTTGAACATAAATTATTACAATAGATTGTATTGGGGAATTATATTTTTGTTTATTCTCTGCAGCTAGAATTAGTGTTGTCTGTTGATAGTCCGGTTGGCATTCTGATGAAGTCGGGAAAATGCTTGGCAATGTTTATGTTTTCAATTTGTTTGAAATAAAAGTAGGGAAGATTATAACGATCAACATAATATCTTTACATTCAGGTATCTAAACACCAAGGACCACCAATATCCCACCAGTGCACCGCTATCTTTGTGCCTCTGGTGTTTGGTATGTACACTGCATCAGTTATCTGGATCGGTGCAGTGTGCTCCCACCCCACCTTATCCGGTCCAACTTGGGAGCCAACTGTGGCATACTATTCACACTATTCACACTAGTCATGCGTGACCTAATTAGGCATCAGAACGAGATTGAGTGTGCGTCGGGTATTGGAAATGGCAGTAAGACACTGATGTGTGCTGATGTGTATGAACTACAACAGAAAATAAAGGAGTACAATTTGAAGTTATTCACATTTCAAACTATCATGTCCATTTGTGCATACATTTTTACTATCTATTGCTCAATTTTCATGAAGATTGAGTAATGATCAGATGCATTTCAGTGGTGATGTCAACAAAGTCATTCACCCTGGTTGCCAATATTTTCTTAATTTCAAAATTGCATAACTTTCTTTATATATATATATTTTCTAAATATATCTTAACCCTTTTAAAGCTTTTATTAATTTGTAATTACTAAGACTAGTTCTTTAACTGTGTTACACAGATACCTACACTGACAGTGCTGCATTATATGATACCACCATAACTATGCAGACTTGAAGTTGACAGTCACATTGCAGTTAAAGAATGGGAAAACCACCATTCAAGGGTCACCCAATCTTCGTGGAAATTGGCCAATAAACAGAAAACAGGTATGCAAAGATGAATCTGGTAGTTTAAAAAATGAATACCCTCAAATTTGAGTGATTTCGAGAGGTATTGGTCAACAAACAAATATTCGCATTACTTTTCATGCAGCAGCGCCTCGAAATGCGTACGTGGCCTCGGTACGGTTTCAACATGGCCACAGCATGAATACCGTCAATTGATAGCTTAGAGTGCCCGGATGGACTGCCGCTGGGCATGATTGTCGCCAGTCACGTGACAGGTGTGGACATCCAGGCATATCGACCCTACGGTGACACTGCAACTGTGACAGTGACGTTGAGTAGGCATCAATAGAAATGTAGTAAGTTTCATCCCCCTATCACTCTCACTGTCTACTTCTACAATGGGGAGATGTCATTTGCTCTTTTTATTATATAGTACTAGTAATAGTACTATTTAGTAGGCTTTGTTGATGAACTAATACATATTGTCATTTGTGGGTAAGCATTTATATTCACCTGATGACAGTCTCTTTCTAGCACCGATGCACTGGTCATCTGGCCATGCTTAAGTTCAGTCATTTACACTATTGAATTAGAAGGACAATCGTTAGATGATAAAATATTGTTATTAAACTGATGGTGACTTTATAGTATTGTCGCAGTCCGATATGACAGCTAAGTTAACCGCCCATATAGACATGTATGAAACTAGGTCATATCTATGTCATGAAGACCGACACTTTCCTTTGAGGGCAAAAAGCAGACGACAATAGACTACATCACGGTTCGAGCGGCACGGTGCATTGTGGGATGTGTCAGAGCAAAACAACCCCCCCAAAAGCACATGGCACATGCTAATACAGTGGGTGCAGCAATGAAATGTGCTAGTTTCAGCTCATCTCAGCTCTTCTTTGAAACATAGAATACTAACTAAAAATATATATATAATAAATTAAGATATTAATCTTTTATCCAGCATTGCATTTACATCAATATAATCAGCACATCTTATGCCATGTGCATTTAGATTTAGAAAGATCTAGGCACTCAGACTAGTGTTAGAGCCACAGCCAGGGTACTCAATGCATTGTCAATGGCAGTGAGTAATCTCCATACAGAAAAAGTAAAATATTGCTAAACCCACACCACCTAGACACAAACCGCTTGGAACACATATAGAAAACAGGTTTAACAAAACGATTATATTAAATTGATAAGGTTAGGGTTTGGGATTTCTCTTAGTTTTGAATAAAACTGACGTTTTTCAATGTGTGTCTAGGCAAACTCAATGGCCGTACGCCTTTGCTTTGCTCCCAAGGCCGTTTTCGGCGCATGCGCAGTCGGAACCGTGATGTAGTCTATTGGCGGGACTTCCAAAATGTCATTCCTAAGTAGGTCACATCCTGCTATCGATTTACGGTCTCTAATGGTTCTGTCACTCATAGTAAGTATTTTACTGCCGATTTTATTTATCATATACCATTTGTGATTTGACTTCTTTTGGCATACATTTCGCTGCTCTATTTTACCTGTTTGAAATGTATTTCATTACTCAGATATGTTTAACAATTGAATGCCCCCCAATAGCTGATCCTTACTTTTCGAGCTTGGGGGGGGGGGGGGTCGTTAAACAAACAAAGTGTTGCGAATAATGTATGGCACCAATCGGCTACTTTCGGAGGGGGGAGGGAGAGTTGATGGGACAGCTGCGTCCCGGTGCATTCTGGGAGTTGTGTCAAACAAAGGTCTATTCAGGTGAAGGATCGGTCCATGTCTGCGGCCCATAGCTCCACCGGTCGCAATTACGCGGGTCCCGGCTCAAATAATGAAAGGCGGTTTGCAACCCGGCGCACGGCAATATTGCTCACACGCGCCGGGCATGCACCGAGCATACGCCGGGCATACGCCGGGCATGCGCCGTGCTTTATACAATATATTTACACGCAGGCCAAGTGCAGCCGAGCCCTTCTGTTTGACATATATCAATTAATTCATTTCTTCTTTATTGTGTTTAACACCACCGTATGTTGTTTTTCTTCTCCGTGGTGTATCCACTTGAAGATAACCATACTAAGTGTATGCATATTAATCTATTGGATACCAGTCATGTCTACAAATAGATATCTACTGAAGAACACTTGTACGAATTGCACAAGTATTTATATAGTGAATAAGTCTTACTAGTCCATAACCCCTTACTTATTGACCAACAGTCTTAATAATCTATGATAATGTATTTATGAACTAACATCCCTACTAGTGTATCCACTTTGAGTGATTGAATATAAGTCCTACTAGGATATGCCTATTTATTTGTTGACAAACAATCCTACTAGTGTATGGCTATTTATTTATTGGTTAACAGTCCTACTAGTATCTATTTATTGACTAGCAGTCCTACTATAGTAGGACCATTTATCTATTTAATGACACTCATATTAAGTTATTGGCTAAGTATTGATTCATTGACTAACTCTGGTAGCATGTGTTGTTGTTGAAGATTTATACTGCCTATCATGGATAAGCCTGAATAGGCTTGTTTTCACCATTGGACAGTTTGTCGATAGAAAGCCCGAGCCTACACTTTTACCGACCCAAGGGATTTTTAACCTCCCACACCACATAGACATGGTATGAGAGCAACTGGCCTTTGATGACGCTGTAAGTTATACACAGCGGTGGAAATCCAAATTGGCAGAGGTGGGGGGCACAGGGAATCGAACCACTGACCTTCAGATTAAGAGTCCGACCTAGAAAAAGTCAGACACTCTAAGCACTCCGCCACAGAGAACACCACAAACATTTTTCTATTGAATAACATCCCTGCTAGTCCACAATCATTTATCTCTCAGTCGCAGTGGTACATGGTTGAACAATCTATTTTTGTATGTATATGCCATACTTCTGGCGATGGTAAATATGTTTATTCATCTGAACATACATTAGACATTCACTCATGACTCATGACTCATAGCAGGGCTTCGCCGACCACGTGAAGAGCAGTTGGTTATTGACTGCATGCACAACTGATATTCAGGTTGCTGGAGCGCCACGTCCACGGCTAGCGGTAACTGACTGAGCGAGAACAGTACAATTACCAATACATCATGGCCCTGTCACATAAAACGTATCTCGCCAGTGCGACGCCAAAGCAGAAAATCACTTTTTTACATCAAGAAGCGTCAAATTTTTCGGCGTGGGGGTCAAAGTTGGACATATACATACAGTATACACAGCGTATGGCCAACGTATGACCAACGCATGGCTAATGTACCTCCTGGTGAAAAATGCTTGAATTATGCTCAAGGTACATTCACAGAGCGCCGGTGAACGTTATATATGTTATTCGATTGCCAGAACTACGCGTCATATGTTATGTTGGAGAAATGGTAAACATACGTTAGACGTACATTGGGCATACATTATCCATATGATGTCACTATGTGGACTGTACGTTCCCACTGCCTTTAAAGAAGGTCAACGTAGTGCAATGTAGTGCAACATAGTGCAACATAGTGCAATGTAGTGCAACGTAGTGCAACGTAGTGCAACGTAGTGCAACGTAGTGCAACATAGTGCAACGTAGTGCAACGTAGTGCAACGTAGTGCAATGTAGTGTAAAGTAGTGCACACCGTTTGACTAACATACATCTAACGTACATCAACGTATGCCTAATGCTTACATAACGTACAGCAGGCGTAAAATCCACATGTTGTCGAACGTTGTCGTGCGTCAAAGGTTTTGTGCATGCACAAAACTTTGCCGAACCCTTGACATGCGATGCCATATCTCGATGAACGTTGATGTACATTGACATATACCAATGCACACCTAACATGCACGTAACGCATACTGACGTATCCTGACGTAGCGGCAAAAAATCACATACATTGACGTACATTGGCGCGAAGCGTCGTAATGTGACAGCACCATTAGACATTTAATAATATGTGTATAAGCACTTTATACCTTACTACATTTGATAATAATGTCACAGGGGTGATGCAGATAGGTCATATTCTATCTGAAGGAGGCATTCGAACCCATATTTTCTGCCATTCCCGTGCTCCCATGCTAGCTTTTAGGCTAACTCTGCTTCTTGAGGCAATCATCCTATCCACACCTACCTGTCAATGTGGTTCCTTACCTAAGACTAGGCTCCTAATACATGTATACTCGTCCCCCTGTGATCGTAAGTGTTTTAAATGGTGAACATCCGTCAGTCATTTACTGCTTTGATTTACATGTATACAAAGAAAGGGCAGGTTTACCAACCCGACATAATATAGTTTGTCCAGGACCCTAGTCATGACACGAGTGTCCTATGGGGAGGGGGTGATGCAAATGGGAAATATGCAGCCTAGATAGAGCAGGATTTGAACTCACAGCTCTTATCACTCCCGAGCTAGTGTCTTAACTATTAGACTATCTAGCTTCCCTGATGCAATCACTCTATCGGCGCCTCCTTGCTTTTGCGGATCCTTGCCTGAGAGGTCAGTGCTGACTATTATAAATACAATAATCTCAAAATAATTTTTTCAGCAAATGATCATTGAAAAAGCGCTGGAATATGAATGTTTGAATTAACTCTTCAACACATTACCCACCGACCCATGCACCCCCCCCCCCCACCCGCCCCGTCTGTCATATGCTGTGCCACATACTCCCTGGAACTTACTTATACGCTGCGAGAGCTGCATATTGACAGGCACACTATGCAAGACGACTCCATTTTCAGCTAATCCCCCTCGCCCCAAGTGGAGATGGATCAATAGGTGTGGGGATAATCCGCATACAACAAAAAACATATATTATATATTGTATGTATAATAATTAATATACATTAATAATTAATATACATTATGCATCATAAGTGTATGCATATATACAGGCCAGGATAGCCAAATGAGTTGAGAGTCCGTCTCCCGTTCTGGTAGTTTGTGGGATCAAAGCCTGGTCGAGTCAATGCAATGACTTAAAACTTGATACTTATCGCTTCCTAGCCTGGCGCTCAGCATTATTAGGATAGGGCAAGGAGCAGTGGAATGAGGAAGACCAATCGTCCACGATTGAGATTTCCCCTGATTAATCAACTGATCTCCCCCCCCTCCCACCCCCACCCCCCAAAAAACCCACAACCATCCAAACAACTTATGAGGCTCGCGGGTGTAAGCAGTTGGGGAATCCATGGGCGGGGACAGTCTGGGGTCCGTGAGAGGGTGGGAGGAGATGGGGGAGTGAACGGCTGGTGGCTGGGCGCTGGGCGGTGCTTCTGGTAATTGATATATTAACGGGCACCATGCTAATCAATCAATCAATAGTTCCATCCTCTAGTCGAGGGTTGGATGCAATGGTTCTCCACTTGTCCCGATGTTGTGCTGTTCTGATAGACTGTGAATAATTCAAGCCTGTCCACTGTGAAATATTTGTAAACCATGATGTTCTTGGTCTCCCTCTCCCTCTGCTGCCATTCACCTTCCCTTCCAACAATGTACGGTATATTGAACTCTGACGAATGATGTGGCCAAAATAAATAAGTTTCTTTGTCTGTATAGTGGCAAACAAGCTTTTCTTATTTTAAATTTTTCTGAGAACTTCTTTGTTGGTGATCTTTGTCCATGATATTTTCATCATCCTTCGATAAGTCCACATCTCAAATGCTGCTAAACGTTTGTACATTTTCTTAGAGATTGTCCATGTCTCTGCCCCATACATTAGAGTAGACCACACATAACACTGAAGAATACGCTTCCTTGTTTGTATTAATATCTTACCATGCTAATGCACCTTGTTAAATATGAGGTGTAGGACCCCGGGCGATAAACTAGGGACGGGCGGCCCGGACTAACACACCTGCTCCTTCTTTACGAGCACCTTGGCACAATGCGTGGCATGCTGTTCAGCGCTGAGGGATCTCATAGCGCCTATGCCACACCCACATATACACACCCACCTACACACATACCCACCCACACACCCAAACACCCATACACACGCACGTACACACATATACCCACATATCCGCACACCCACACATACACATCCAGACACCCACACTCACCCCACCACACTCGCCCCCCCCCCACATACACCCACACCCACCAACCCACCCACCCACATCAACACACACCGAGAGACCCACATTCACACCCACCCACATATCCACACACCCACCCACGCACCCATCCATCCACATCAACACCGACCGATACACCCACATTCACACCCACCCACATACCCACACACCCATCTACGCACACACCCACACACCCACACACGCACACACCCACACATACCCACACACCCACATCCACACACACCGATACACCCACATCCACACACCCAAGAACCCACACACCCACAAAACCACCCACACACATACACACACATGCACACACCCACACACCCAGATACCCGCTCACACACCCACACACCCGCACAGACACACTCACACATACCCTCACGGGCAACCACTACCAGCACCGCCTGTGTCTCACGGCTAAAGATTCATGGCCATGTAAGCTCCATAACCGCTCAACTGCCGTACTCCTTCAGCCGACCCCCGGGTTTCCAACGTGCCCCCCCGCCCCCCTTCTCTCCCGCCTCCATCTCCTCTCCCGCCCACTACCCCGGCATGCCTTGCCACCCACCGTCCGCCGCCCGCCGCCCGCCGCCCGCCGCCCGCCGCCCGTCACCCGCCTACCGCCTACCGCCGCCCGCCGCCCGCGGCCCGCCGCCCAGCCGTATGGACAGAATCCGGACGCGGTTGGATTCCAATCAGATCCGATGAGAAATAGCCCATTTAAAGATGCATAATGCATATTAAAGTTGTATAGTCCGATGAAACATCAAATTTTCAAAACCAAAACAATATCTAGATTTGATTTGACATATCTAGCTTAGAGTCACTGGAGCACTTATTAAGCATGTGTTGCCACATAGAAGGAGACAGTTGATCAATTTAATCGAAGCTGTTATTGCAGAAGCCTATGGGATGGGGAGAGGGAGGCGAGTGGCGGGCGTGCGGAGGGAGGCGGACGAGAGGCGGGGAGGCGGAGGGGTGGTGGATGGAGGCGGAGGGGTGGTGGGGAGCGGAGGGAGTGTGGTGAGGCGGAGGGGAGGCGGAGGGGGTGGAGGGGGAGGGGAGGATGGGTGGTGGAAGGGAGGGGAGGGGAGGCAGAGGGGAGGCGGGGGAGGCGGAGGGGGAGGCGGAGGGGAGAGGGGTGGGAGGGGAAGGCGGAGAGGGAGGCGGGGGGGGGGAGGGGGAGGGGGCGGCGGAGGGGAGCGGGAGGGGGGGGAGGCGTAGGGAGAGGTGGATGCGAGGGGAGGGAGGGGGGGGGAGGGGGGAGGAGGCGGAGGGGAGGCGGGAGTGGGGGGGGGAAGGGGAGGGGGGGTTGGGGTTGGGGGGGAGCATGCGGAGGGGAGCGGAGAGGGTGGGGGCGGAGGCGGAGAGTCGGCGGGGGGATGGGGAGAGGGTTGTGGAGCGGAGGGCGGAGGGCGGGGGTGGTGGAGGGGAGGCGGAGGGGTGGTGGAGGGGAGGCGGAGGGGAGGCAGAGGGGAGGCGGAGGGGAGGCGGAGGGGAGGCGGTCCTATCTCAATAGTGAAACCCAACTGGCTGAAGACGTGTACTTCCCTGAAGAAGGACAAAGACACGATTGTATAATATTCATATGTGCGCGTGGATTCAAGTCTGACACTAACGCTAGGTAACACGGGAAGACAGTTCTAGTACCCCAAGCATTTGCTATTACAATACACATGTACACATATCCACAGTGCAAATGCACTGCTTCAACCCGAAGCGCTGGGGGGAATCAGATTTGGTGTCCTTCCGCTAATGGCTTGAAGCCACTAAGCAATTGGATGCGACACATGACATTCTCCATCGTCAATTTTACAGAAGAACTATCATTGCTGGAAATCAATGCGTTCCTTCAGAAGCCCTGCGTCTTCACGGTGGGCTTCTCCTACATATCATGTACCCAAATCCACATATGTGTCTCTATAGGACCATACCTGGGACACCCTAGCCCTGTGAAAGGACATTATATTCATATGTATATATGTACAGTAACACCTCTCTAAATCGACCGACAATGGGACCGACTTTAAATGCTCCATTTGGGGAGGTGGTCGGTTTAGGGAGTTATAATATTTGTGCAATGGTATTGCAGGGACCCAAATAAAGCGATCGATATAGGGGATTGGTCGATCTGTGGGGGTGGTCAGTTGGAGAGGTTTTACTGTATATATATATATATATATATTTATATTTCCCGACATTCCTTCCGATAGCAATTCTATTCATGTGCATGCCTAACCTTTCTCAAAGTTGAAGTAATACACTATATTCACAGCGATCTCACGATTGGATGGGTTCTGAAATAAATCCAGATAAATACCCTATAGAGATATATAATGCCAAAATCCTATATATACAGTGACAGTGTATGACTTAATGGTAGTTCCAGTAATTAACTAGGTTAGTCTTGTATTCTCTGCTTCCAAACCTACAGTAAAGGCGTATAGTCCGCAGCTTTTGAGTTCCTATCAAATGTTGAGCTACATATATTAGGTTGATCGGTATAATTAACCTTACTTTACTTTGAAGTAACGTTTAATTTAACTTCCTACCTTTGGAGATATTGGACGTGAAAATATTTTACATTAATTTGATCAAGCATACCAAAAGTCTCACACCATAGCATTCAGCAGCAACAAGCTACACAACTTTAAATTGGCTTAGTTTTATCGGGGGGAAATTATTAACAAATCCTTCAGTACCTAGGTTAATTATGTAGAATCAAATCAAGTGTTTCGGTTTCGAAATGCGGATGGTGTCATCGGACAATGCAGCTTTAAACACCAACAACACATTCCGAAACTGTCTATGGTAAATCATCTACAGTAAATTGCTATTTAGACAATGTAGGTCATATGCTATCTGCAATATACTATGATGCATTACGGTGATAACCATTGATTGTCTAGTGAGCTCAGTGATTGTAATACTTGCTGAGATATGATAGGAATTGGTATGATGATGTCCTTTATTTCTCAGTGATCTCCTCTTCTGCTTGATATTGTATTTACATTTATGAGTCAATTTTGGCTTTGGACAAGATAAACTCCAGGCACGTTGGAGAAGGTTACTTGTGAATGATTGTTTTTGAACTGATATATACCAAACAAATGTGGACAGGGTACCAGCTAATATGAACTCTAAAGTTGTTTATATTGCTACGCATTGCTATATGTCAGTCATTTTTCTTGTTGTGCTATCGCCCACTTCCATCAGAGGTGTAGTTGGCAGATTGAACTAGTCTATGGCGAGCGCCTGCCTCGGGTGTCCTTATAAATCCAGTCGTACACCCCAGGGGGCGCCACTACCCAGCAACCATATGGAACAATCTTACACATGGAGCAACCCCAGCACTGTGGCACAGAATATGGACAGGGACAGTTTGCTGTTTGACACTAGTTTGACAGTGACAGTGTATGATCTTATGGTAGTTCTATTAATTAACCTGGTCGGTTCTGTAATCTGTGGTTCTACGCCTGTACTAAAATCCCAACCACAAATACCTGATGCTTAACTCTTGTAAGTTGTAGAGATATTGTACGGGGTGGACGAATCGGTGCGATCCCTAGCTGGTTTTCCGTGTGGGAAGATGTAGGTTCTATCCCCGACTGAGTCAAATCAGTGACTTGCAAAACTGATCCATCCTGTTAGCGAGCTTAACAATTGGCATTAATTGGATAAGGGTGGTGAATGGTTTGTTCATGATCGGGATAATGTGACTGAATTGTCAAGTCTTCCCTGTGGGACAGCAGTTGTAAGGGTTGCACACTGTTACAGATCAGAATACCAAGCAAGACAATACATTCATCTCTGCGTGGTGGGATACGTTGTCTTACCCAATTCTGACCATATTCACCTACCTACATGGTGTTCTCTGTGGCGGTGTGGTTAGAGTGTCTGACTTTTTTTCTAGGTCAGATTCCTAATCTGAAGGTCGGTAGTTTGATTCCCCATGCCCCCACCTCTGCCACTTTGGATTTCCATCGCTGTGTATAACTTACAGCATCATCAAAGACCAGTTGCTCTCATACCATGTCTATGTGGTGTGGGAGGTTAAAAATCCCTTGAATCAGTAAAAGTGTAGGATTGGGCTTTCTATCAACAAACTGCCAAATGGTGAAAACAAGTTTATTTAGACTTATCCATGATCAGCAGTATAAATTTTCAAGAAAGAATTTAAATAAATAAATGTCAACAACAGGGTTAGCGTAGGCTAGCAGTTTACGTACCATTAACTTTGGGTTGTAAGGAAACAAAATCCATAGGCTCTCATCATGCACTATGTCTGGCAGTCCTGCAACGTCGTATTTATGTAATTAAATTTAAAGCACACTTTAATACACCCCCCCCCACGCCTCCCCATAGAACTCGCGGTAATTAAGCGGATTGACAACAATTGCAATAAGTGACAACGAAAGATTATCGTGAAGGGTTTGGTTGGGTGACAGCGGGAGCGGGGATGGCACCCCACCAGCTCTTAGACCCTCTGTGGCGGCGAACTTAGACTAATCCGCTCACCACATGCCTTGAAGAGAAACAGTAACCCTGAATTGTGATTAACCAGCCTCTCAATTGTTATTTTTGCGAACCTTATTTAATATTGTATCACGCAATTCCTGCAATTACCGGATGATGATTCTCGGGGTCTGCCGGCAGGTAGCGTATGTGTGTGTGTGTGTGTGTGTGTGTGTGGCGGGTGGGGGGCGGGGGGGTCGTGTGTCTAAAGCTGTTCTCTAGTGCTGTGTAGCCGCAGGGTGGATATAATTTGGTTGCTGCCCCGCCCTCTGGTGGGTGGGCGGGGAACTGCTGTTGTTGGTAGGGATGGTACTAGTGTAATGAGTTTCAATTAGATTGATGAGGAGGGCGGGAGGACATTGGGAGAGCCATGTGGTCACGTGGTGGTCAGCTTCTGGAAACAATGGGAAGGCCGCGATTCGGCTGGCCGCCTTCCCGCCCCCCGCCCCTTTCCCGCCTCCTTCCCGCCCCCTAGCGGCCCGCATTCCGCCCATTTCCTGCCCCTCCCCGCCCTCTACTTGCCCCCTTTCCGCCCACCTCCAGTCCATTTCCCATCCCTTCCAGGCCTCCTACCTGCCCCGCTCCTCCATACCTCCCCCCTACTTTCCTCCCCCTCCCTGCCTCTTTTCCTCCCCCTCCCCGCCTCTTTTCCTCACCCTCCCCGCCTCTTTTCCTCCCCCTCCCTCCCTCCCCGCCTCATTTCCTCCCCCTCCGCCTCTTTTCCTGCCCCTACCGCCTCTTTCTCGCCCCTCCTTGCCAACGTCTCGTCCCTTCCACGCCTCGTACTGTCCCCTTCCCTTCCCCCTCATTTCTCCGATGTTGGCCCTTTTCTCTACTCCCCCCAGCCTCCTCTCGCCCCCTTCGCACCCTGCTCGCCTCTCGCCTCTCTCCTCTCTCTCACCTCCCATTCAATGCTTCCCTCTTCCACCCTTACCCCACCTTAGCCCCCGCCGCCCCTGCACCAACCACTTCCCCTCTCATGCCCCCCCGCCCGCCTCTCCCCGTCTCCTCCCTGTCCCTTTCCCCCCGTCCTGACCTCCATGGCAGGGCGGGGGGAAAGGGAGTCCTGTCGAATTCCCCTTCCTTCTCCCCCCCCCCTTCCCTAACGCTCTTTCCACGCCCTCTCCAAACCTCCACTCGCACCCGACCTCGCTCACCGACCCCTAGCCCCCTAACCTCCTAGCCCCGTAACCCTCTAAACCCTCCCAACCCGCCCAACCCTCCCAACCCACGTAACCCTCCCAACCCTCCTAACCCTCCTAACCCTTCCCAACCCTTCCAACCCTCCTAACCCTCCTAACTCTCCTAACCCTCCCAACCCTTCCAACCCTCCTAACACTCCTAACCCTCGTAACCCTCGTAACCCTCATAACCCTCGTAACCCTCATAACTGTCATAACCATCATAACCCTCATAACCCTCATAACCCTCATAACCCTCATAACCCTCATAACCCTCATAACCCTGATCCAGGCAGTACCCCGCCCTCCTCCCCTCCCGCTCCAACGACCACCCTTATGCCATGCCTTGTCCTCCACTCACCCTCCACCCACACCCACACCCCTACCCCTACACCCCACACCCAGTAAGACAGTTGTCTCATAATCCCTTCCCGTCTGTCTGACACAGGGGCGCCGCGCTCCTAATAACCACAGATACCCATCACTCATTAAGGGACCTGCGATCATGTTCCCAGCACTCAGATCATTGTGTGACAGATGGGAGCCATGTTCCCTATCTGCACGGTTGTCTGTCTGATTCACTTCCAATCTGCTCTCTTTCCATTCCACACACACACACACACACACACCTCTCCCATCATATTCTTTATCGCAATCACGACATGCTATCTCTGCTCATTCTCCCTCACACTAGCCGATTATTTGCCTTAAATCTGTTTAGTTCTAAGTCAAAACGACTCTCCTTTGCTAAGCGGGTGCCTGAAGTAGGACTGACTAACACATATTGCTCAGTGTCAGGATAATGTGACTGAGTGGGATATCGGGTCATGGTACCGACCGCCGATATCGAACAATATCAGTATCGAAATACATCAAATAATTTATGTCACCGAATTTCATAATATAGATGTTCATTCCACAGACAAGGAGAATCAAGTGAAAACATCATGGAGCATATAGGGGACCTTGCAGATTCTCCTTTTTGTTGCTTTTTTTGTTGTTGCTGGGTACATCTTTTATTGGTCGGAATATATCTGTTGCCAGTGTGGTGGAATCGGTATTCTGACCATTACTTTTTTCACATGTAGTTACAACATTATCTGTAGATTGACATAGTTAGGGGAAGGTGAAAGGAAAGGATTAAAGGAAGCCATGTGCGACGGGCAGAGGATATTAATCCAATTTTCGGTGTGCATTTATTTGCAGTGAAGTTGCTAATTAAAGAGAGAGAGATATTAAATAAAAAATAGATTGCGTTGGTAAGCTGTGTAGCCTAATGGAAGCACTAGTGGTTTAGCTAATAAGGGTAAGCTTTCATATTAGATTGGCTGTTCAAAATGAATCCTATTTTATACTCAGCAATGTTCTGATCCGTTGGGCGGGATTGCAGTTCTGGGTTGCTCTATCATAAATTAGTCATGGATGTGATACCCTAGAGCTCCATCCATCTCTCGTGTTGGTATATCGTGGGATTGGAACCCTGGTCCAGTCAAGCCAATGACTTAAACATTGATACTTGTCACTTCCTGGCCAGCCATTATTATAATAGCCCAAGGACTGGTTTGCTCAGTGTCAGGATAATGTTCCTGGGTGGGATATCAGGTCATGGTGCTGGACTCCTGAGTGTGCACTGTCACAAGTCGGTACCCGTCCTGATATGACCTCACATGTTGTCAGGATGTAAAGCTCCAGCAACCAACCACCCAAGCAACGCTAGAGCTCAATGGCAATATTGATGTCATATCAGCTATTGCTCCCGTCCACCCATCATCTTTAATTGAGCCTGTACACCGCACCTCCTGGATTCCCCATTTCATTCCTGTCAAATTCTACTACTCAAATTCTACTACTCAAATTCTACTACTCAAATTCTACTACTCAAATTCTACTACTCAAATTCTACTACTCAAATTCTACTACTCAAATTACACTACTCAAATTCTACTTACCACTCAAATTCTACTTACCACTCAAATTCTACTCCTCAAATTCTACTCCTCAAATTATACTACTCAAATTCTACTACTCAAATTCTACTTACCACTCAAATTCTACTCCTCAAATTCTACTACTCAAATTCTAATACTCAACTTATACTACTCAAATTCTACTACTCAACTTCTACTACTCAAATTCTACTACTCAAATTCTACTACTCAAATTCTACTACTCAAATTTTACTACTCAAATTCTACTACGCAAATTACACTACATGGCGTTATGTCCTTTCCCCTCCCACCCAACTCCTGTACGTCATATTTACTGTCAGCATTAAAGTTGCATGGTCCGATGAAACTTTTTGTTGTCAAATCCAAAACACATACTCACATTTGATTATATATATATCCAACTTCGGTACTGGTGCATTAACTAAAGTTTTGGGGCAGCATATACAGAATAATCAGTGAATGTATTACCCCCATCCCTTCAGCCACCTATTTTAACAGCCATTAGGCAGGGAGAATACTATATTACTAACCAATCAGGTCAATCTTGTGACCTTATTAATCCGACCCTCATTCCCAGTACCATATATGGCATTAGTCAGGTTCCACACTACCTACACATGACCATTGCGAGATGTGAATCTGGGCAACAACAACAAGACTTTTGACAATCTTGCCAAAATGATTTTGGGTTCTTCCAGCTCAAATTGCTCCCAAACTAGCCATTTTCCATCAAAATGACTCTGGAATAATGAATAGTAGGTCATAATAGTCAACTTGATATATTTATTTTTAAAATGATGCAAAAATTCGAAAACCATCAGACTATGCAACTTGAAGATTCCTCTCCCATCTTTAATCATGACGATTATAAATGTAGGCAATCATACATTTTTTTGATTTCTGTTTTTAAGTTGTAACCAAAATAATTACCAACGCTGTGGATCAGGGAGAGTGATCCTATTCAAATCACTCTAATCTGACGTCATTAATCACCAGATTGTTGGTAAAGCAGACGTTAGATAGTCGACAAGGGCAGACAAGGGCCGGCGCTTGATCGGCGCCGATTAATTCAGCGTCCGGCATCGGGCCCGAATCGGGACCCCGAGTGGAAAGATAGCGTGTGGGGCGGCATGCGGCGGGAGGATTATGTAACCAGGGATGCGCAAGGCAGAGGGAGGGCGTGATGGGGAGGGGGGGTGATGGGAGGGGGTAAATAGTGTGTGGGCAATATGCGGATTGTGTGAGAAGAGAGAGCTTTCCGGTGCCCGCATGGATTTGAAGGTGAGTAATCCCTGACTGGGCAATAGGATTATAAAATATTCCGATAAAACGCATTGGTGGGGAATGCAAATGGTCTATAATGGAATGCAAATGGTCTATTAATGTAAATGGTATATAGTGCCAGGTGCATGAATGTATTTATGTAGTTGCTGGTGATCCTTTACTTATGGTCAATAGTCATTGTGTATTAGGTAGATAGTGTGAAGGAGGCACTAGTGATAGTGTGTAAGGGGGCTCAGGAGCTCTACTCACTACCCCCTCCCCCCCCCCAACTGTTAGTCACGGATCACCACACGCACAGCTCAGGCAGGTGGTGGCCAAGCAGCCACACTGCATGGTGGTCGTGGGCAGATCACGGTAGCCATGGTGATGCAGGAATACTTACTATTCATTGGTGGAACTGTAAATGCTTGATTCCTATTGGAGAACACGGTCAGGTGGTATGCCATACCAGATCCATGTACCACTATATAATAATAAACCTGAGGACATTGTCTCTCTCTACTTTCACTCTTAATACTCTTCCCTCCTCTTCTTGCCTGTATTGATTTCATTATAGCCTGCCTACACAAACCACAGATGCCAGCTGAGGACTTTACACGATGTAGTGGGTAGTGGGTAAGCACAGGCATGGTGTTCCACATGCAAACTCCGAGAAGTTATCATAAATAGAAGGGTCAGGTGCAACCATGTCGGACACTTCCGCTCTCGATCGAGATCATCGGTGTAAAGATTATATATGTATATTGTCAGGGAGCATGAATTCCAAATGGTCCATTCATATAAGATATTGAACAGTGTTGACTTATAATTAATTCAACACTGTTCAATACTTGCATTGGTCTATTCGAGAATGCGCATTGATTTTGTTGTTGTTGTAAATTTATACATTGGTCGATTCAAGAATGCTTATTCATTTTGTTGTTATAAATGTTTACATTGGTCTAGTCGAGAATGCTCACTCATTTCGTTGTTGGTGTAAATTGGACTTCTACGTGAACAATTTAAGCTGGGAATGACAGTTCCTGGATCCATGCCCAGAGCAGATGTCTCTATCTGTTCAAGTTGCATACGCTGGTGGTTTTAAGCTTGTGCAATATCTTATTTCTATGAATGTATATGTGTCCTTTCATGGGACGAACAAACAAAGGGGACAAATATCAATCTTTACGTTAACAAAGTGTGCCCCCCATCTCAAGGCATTGCTGATCACAGGGGTCTGTGAAGGCATGTTCTACTGTACCCCTATGCTTATAGTTGCATAGTGTGATGGTTTAAAGTTTTGGACATTTTCTGCGATAATTATATTAGGTTGATTACTACCATCTAGCCGACTTCAGTTTCGAGTAACTTTGATTTTAAATCACTAACTTGGAAGGTATTTGAAGTTTAAATATGCAATAATAATAATATTGTCATGCCTTTGAAAATTCTGACCCCATAGACCTCATCACTACTAGATTCTATTAAATTGTCGTAGCACACTCTTCTATACAGTCAGAAATACTTCATGAATCCATCAGGATTTAAAGCTGCATAGTCCAATGAAAAAGCAAAACACTGACCTAGAACTGATTCTACATATCTATTTTTTTTTAGTATTTGTTGTCATATACTAGTATTAGCTAGTAAATGTAATAGAACTTATTACTGCAGAATCCTATGGTATCAGAGTTTTGGCCTGGTTACCAAAGTTAATTTGGCATATTTGCACTTCAAATATCTCAAATGTTAGCCATTTAAAATACAAGTTACTTAAAGGTAAAGTAAGTCATCAATTTAATTTAGTTCTCTCAGAAAATGGCAACAACTCAAAAGCATCGGATTATGCAACTTTAAGGTAGCTAGATAGGTTCAAATCTAGATAAGTGCTTTGTGTTATGTATGTACCGAGGCGCAGCGGGCCGGGAACCAGCAATCCGGGACCAGCGTCACGGACGACCAGCGCAGACGGGCGGGCACCGGAATAAACCATTGAGTAACTAGACGTCAACATGTGCTTTTAAAATAATGTATGCTTTTATCGGAGTATGCACAACTTTAATGTCATCGTTATTCTCAACTAGTGGTGGTCAGTTGATACCGTTGTTGGGAGGTATGCTATACGGAAAGTGGGAGGTATTCTATACCGGAAGTGGGAGATATTTGATTCCGGAAGTGCTGAACCGCAATTGCTAAAAACAGACCATGCGCATACTTGCCCTACTTGCAGGAATTGTTAACAATGCCCTTAAATAAGAGGCTATTGTGGCCAGTGAACCATCTGGGGAATGGTGGCTTTTAAGTCGGTCCTGGGGGGCGGGAGCGGGGGGCGGGGCGCGGGCGCTACAAGCAAAATGGGGATGAGAACTGGAGCGACTTGGAATGGGGACTAATGGTTGGGGGATTAAGGGATAAGGAGGGTGGGGAGATGTGCAAGTGAAGGGCTCATGTCTGAGTCTTCAAACAGTGATGGTGTCAATTTTAATTTGGTCGTCAGTTTTAATTTAAATGTTGTACGATCTGTCTTCAGCGAACCGCAACAATGTCTGGATAATTGTCTTCAATGTACAAACTGGCTGTATTTTTATCCCTACTTAAAATTGCAGAGTCTGACGATTTTGAGTTTATGGCATTTTCTTAGATAAATCTCGTAGGTTGATCATTATAATGCAGTTTACTTTAGTTTGAGGTAACGTCTATTTCAAGTGACCAACTTCTGAGACATTTTAAATGTAAATATGCTACATTGATTTTGACATGCTTCTCAAAACTGTGCCGCCATAGGCTTCAACACTAACACGATCTATTTGATACAATATGCCCTTCCATGTAGCAACACATGTTTCATACGTGTACCTGTATCTTATTTTGCTAAACTGTGTCGATTTTATGGCACTGCGCCAACAATTTTACACTGCAAACGGCATGCATGACCTTTTTACTAAAGTAAAACAAGAAGACATTTTAGCCTTTTTGAGGGCAGCTGGTCTGTACCACCTCATATAGTTCATTAAAACAATTTTTATCAATTAAATCTTTCATATATTTTATTTAATTATATGATTGTGAGCTTTTAAAAATTCATAAGTGTCTGTTGACACATAATTGATTGTATGCTTTTACATTATATGTAAAGGCGACGGTTGAATAACAAACCAATTCTCACTGTGAATATGGCCTGTGCTGCTGACACGGTGTAAAGAAACCACCAATCAATCAATCAATCGATCAAAGTATCTAAGTTAGATCTGTATACTGCAATTTCGATCATTGTTTTGTTTTCCAAAAGTGGATGCTTTTGTCGGACTAGTGTCGCTTCGATGCCAGGACACCTGTATTATTAGTACACTATTGCTCTCTGTCCAGAGTTATCCGCTGGCTAAATGTACTGCTGTATTAGTCAATGAGTAATCGGTTCAGATAACATTAAATGTTGGTGATCTTGAAACTATGTGTACTCTATGGGTAATCACTTCAATGGGTAATGACTTCAAATATCATTTGATGACTTTTCATAATACTGTATTAATTAATAAGTAATCACTTCAAATACCATTGGCTAAGCTTTCAAATTAAGCTATTAGTCAATGCGTAATCATTTAAAATATCATTTGATGAGCTTCAAAATACTTTATTACTATTAATCACTGGATAATCACTCCAAATATCATGTGATGATCTTTCAAACTACTGTACTAGTCAATGGGTAATCATCTGATGAGCTTTCAGAATACTGTCGTGGGGGTGATGAAAATGGGAAATATTGCGCCTAGAGCGGGACTCGAACCCACATCTCTTTGCATTCCGGGCCAGTGTGCTAACCATTACACCACCTAGGCTCCCTGATATCAACACACTCCCCACGCCTACCTGTCTATGTGGTTACTTGCCTGAGAGGTCAGTGCAGACCACTACACTCGTCCCCCTGGAATTGTAAGTCTTGTAATGCTTACAATTACATACATACAGGCAATGCACTAACACATACATACACAGGGTAGGTTCAACAACCATACAGCGCAAAGCTTGTACAGGATCCTGATCACGGCAACCAGTGTCGTGGGGGTGATGAAAATGGGAAATACTGCGCCTAGAGCGGGACTCGAACCCACATCTCTTTGCATTCCGGGCCAGTGTGCTAACCATTACACCACCTAGGCTCCCTGATATCAACACATTCCCCACGCCTACCTGTCTATGTGGTTACTTGCCTGAGAGGTCAGTGCAGACCACTACAATACTGTATTAGTCAATTGCGTAATCACTTCAAATATAATTTGCGGAGCTTTCAAATTCCGGTATGAGTCAATGGGTAATCAAATTTCATTTGATGAGCTTTCTTCAAAATAGTATTTAAGCGAATATCAATCTTCTTGCTTTTTCATCTGGGGATTATGAACTGCAGGATGGGGCTGTAAGGATGATGTTGTTTGTTTGTTGTTTACGCCCTAGCAACATCTAAGGTCATATCAGGATGGGTGCCGACATGTGGCAGCGCGCACTCATGACGACTTTATAGTGCTGCCCCACTGGAAGACCAGGCTGCCAGCACCATGACATGATAGTTTTATCCCACTCAGTCACATTATCCTGACACTGAGCCAACCAGTCCTTGCCCTATCCTAATAATGTCGAGCGCCAGGCTAGGAAGCGACAAGTATAAATTGTTATGCCATTGGTTTGACTCGACCATGGTTCGAATCCAAAAGCGACCCCACGATCTACCAAAACGGGAATCAGACGCTTTAAATCATTCGGCCATCCCGTCTGGTTTTGTTGTAAGGATGAGACGGGGGGAGAGCTTACCTAATGGATTACCTGGAAGTGTGGGTGCTTGTGCCCGTGAGTGGACTTAAAGGTTGCCACAAGAGAAACCACCATTAATACTACGGCAAGGACACGCCTCCAAAGGTCACTAACGCACAGGTCAGCCCCCAAAGGGAGTGCCTTCTCGGAGGATGGAACAGGATTAAGGTCAAGGTCGGTAGGCCAAGACCGAGGTAGGTAAGTAGAGATGCGGAGGAGTGCGTTGTGGGGGGGGGGGGGTGCGGGGGGGGGCGGGGAGATGAACAGAGAGTTGGATGAAGACGATGGTGAAGGAAGCGACCAAGGGGCGGTGGGCTAATCAGTACAGTGTAGGGTCTCGCGTGCGGAAGGTCGTGAGTTTGGTTCCCGGTCGAGTCAACCCAATGACCTTAAAATCATGGTGCTGCTGGCTTGATTTCCCAGTGGGGCAGCACTATAAAGTTGCCATGAGTGCGCACTGCCACAAATCGATGCCCATCCTGATATGACCTTAGATGTTGCCATGACGTTAAAATTCCAACAACCAAACAAACATTGATTGATTGATTGGTGGTTGCTTTATGCCGTGTTGGCAGAATAGGCCATATTCAAGGCGAGAAATGTTTGTTTTTGTTCAGCCCATCGCTTTTACAGGTAAAAGCATACAATCAATTTTGTGTCAATGGACACTCATGAATTTTGTAAACTCACAATCATAATAGTTTCTGGTCAAGCTAAATAAAATTCTAAGTGATACTATTATTCACTGATGAAAATATTTCTAAAACCTATATGAGTTGGTAGAAACCAGCTGCCCTCAAAAAGGTTAAATGTTTTCTTGTTTTACTTTAGTAAAAAGGTCATGCATGTTGTTTGCAGTGTAAAATTGTTGGCGCAGGGCCATGAAATCCACACAGTTTAATAAAGTGTTTTTAAATGTCAGTGGGGACTGACATCCAATACATTCAGGGGAGGGTCCCCCTTGAGAAGAAAGACGTGTATTAGCCACAAGTGGCCAATATGGCATCTTGTTAAAACAATATGGTCGTGTCACCCTTCCAGGCGACTCTGCGACAGTCCGTTCACAGAGGGGGTAATTCTATGGAATTTGTTGTTTGGGTGTTCATCCCATTCGATCTGCCATAGGTTCCAGATGTATTTTTGAATGGTAGGTTTCAGATCAGAGTGGGGAATATGACAGTGTTTCAAAGGAGCAGTCAGGGCTCGAGTGGCCGCTTGATCTGCTCTCTCATTTCCTGGGATACCCACATGACTGGGCAGCTGACGTAGGTGAATGTAAAATTTTGCTATTGAAAGAGAGTTTAGTTTAAACCAAACAAAGATCTAGTGGGAGCTAGAAGGGAAAGGCAAGCGATAGAAGCCGCTTGGAATTCTGGGACAAATGTTGGAGATTACCAGTCTGTGGAAGGAGGGATTGGTTGGTTGTTGTAGAATTACGTCCTAGCAACATCTAAGGTAATATCAGGATGGATACCGACTTGTGACAGTGCACTCATGGTGACTTTATAGTGCAGCACGACTGGGAGGCGAGGCCGCCAGCACCATATCCTGATATCCCACTCAGTCACATTATCCTGACACTGAGGGAAACAATCCTTGACCTATGTAACAACGCGAAGCGTCTGGCTAGGAAGTGACAAATATCAAGTGTTAAGTCATTACCTGTGAGTGTGGGGGGGGGGTGAGTAAAATAGTTTTTCTTTGCTCCAAACACCAATATATGTGTTTCTAGTTCCGATGGTCTATCAGTCGCATGTACAATTCTAACAGCGGAATGGGGGAGAGGAGGTGGTGAATATCCATAAAACATTTTACACGAAGTGGTGTGGCTACAAACTACCATATCTTAGTTTGAAGCAACTTTTATTTCAAATAACTAACATTTCAGATATTTGAAGTGCAATTGGGGACAATTGTTTGTCAGCAAAACAAACGTTAATTTACTCAGAATTCCCTTCTATACAGTAACATGTGGTAAATAAGTGCATCGGTATCTAAATGAGATATGCATACTCCAAACTAGATAAAAGATTCACCCTGTATTTCCAGTACAGGGGTGGATGACAACGTAATCCAAATATGGGTGAAAATAGCGTTAGTATGGAACAAGAAGTAGAATGCCTGGCACTTATATCAGCACAGAGTTGGTGAAATGGGAGAAAATGCACAAAGACAAGATGACGGCCAGATAATGCCGTCGATTTCACTTTTAAATTGCAATAAGTATATGTTTAATTATATTTTCCAACTCAAAAGTAGCAGGTAAACATGAAGACATGAAGAATAAATGTTGCTTCTTAGATTGGTAAATTAGGCTCTCATAACGACTCATTTCATTAGCCCGATTTTTCGACCATTTTTATATAAGGCTGGTCTTCACCCATGTACAACAAGTACCGGGTGAATCTTTTATCTAACTCCAATCTAGATCAATTATTTTGGTTTCAAAAATGGTGTGCTTCCACTGGACTATCCAGCATTAAAAGAAATGCATAGAGTTGTTCAGAACTATCCAAATTATATACATCCGGTTGCGTGCACGTACCCGTTAAACATCTGTTGCGATCAAACGGGAGGCCGAATGAGTAGAGCGTCCGTCTTCTGTTTTGGGAGACCCATGAGTTAGTGGGTTCGAATCCTGGTCGAGTCAAACCAACAACTTAAACATTGATACTTTTTGCTTCCTAGCCTGGCGCTTGGCATCATTAGGATAGGGCAAGGACTGGTTGGCTCAGTGTCAGGATAATGTGACTGAGTGGGATGTCAGGTCCTGGTCCTGGTGGCCTGGGTTCCCAATGGGGCAGCACTATAAAGTCACCATGAGTGCGCACTGCCACAAGTCGGTACCCATCCTGATATGATTGTATATGTTGCTAGGACGTGAAACAACAAACAACCAAACAATTGTTTCAGTTTGGTCCTCCTGTGGCTGGCTGAACTGCGCAAAAGAAACATATTTTCACTTGAAATTCCTCAAAAGTTAACCCATAAAAATAGCAGTTACTTCAATCTAAAGAGTAGATAATAATAATCAAACCAATATCTTTATCATAAAAGTACCGACAGAAACACTTATCGTCGTATTATGCAACTGTTTACAAAAGTGCACTGGACCACAGAACTCTTATCCAGTCTGATAATGAGAATTGCTAGTAATTCCTTAATTACGACGCTCCCTTTCAGGAGGACATGACGCATTGGAAGCCATACAAACCTGACAATTGCATATTAGTTCGTAAATTTCAAAATGCGATAAAGAAAAATAACAGGAAACAAAATATAGAACTTACGTTTCACCATACATTATACATGTGCATAATATGCTAAATTTGTTCCGCGTTTCAAATCCCCAATGGTGTTGTTGCAAGTTTGTGACCTTCACCACAGTCACATCCACATTTAACTGGGCATGTCTACACTCATAATGAATCAGATGGTGTGT
>JASIRB010004055.1:0-17660 GCA_030323885.1 Branchipolynoe longqiensis | reverse complement strand
GTGTATGTATGTGTATGTATGTACATGTATGTACATGTATGTATGTGTATGTATGTGTATGTATGTGTTTGTATGTGTATGTATGTGTATGTATGTGTGTATGTATGTGTATGTATGTGTATGTATGTATGTATGTATATATGTATTTATGTGTATCTATGTATATATGTATGTATGTGTATCTATGTATATATGTATGTATGTGTATATATGTATGTGCATATACATGTGTATGTATGTGTGTATACATGTGTATATATGTGTATGTATGTATATGTATGTGTATGTATACATATGTGTATGTATGTGTGTATACATATGTGTGTATATATATATGTGTATATATGTGTATGTGTATGTATGTGTATGTATGCATAGGTATGTATGTATGCATACATATGTGTATGTATGTATATATGTGTATGTATGTGTATGTGTATGTATGTGATTCCATGTGTATATGTATGTATGTGTATATATGTATATGTATGTGTGTATACATGTGCATATGTGTATATATGTAAATGTATGTGTATATGTGTATGTGTGTATACATATGTGTATGTATATATATGTGTATATGTGTATGTGTATGTATCTGTATGTATATGTATGCATAGGTATGTATGTATGCACACATATGTGTATGTATGTATATACGTGTATGTATGCATACAAGTGGTTTAAGGGGGCAGCTTCATCCCCATTACATTGGGTGGGTGACTTGTTAGTACATGCACACCCCTGGTGGTGAATTAAAGAAGTTCCACGCGCGCACCACATGCGCCTGCCTGCCCCGTCCACTGCCACAAGCCAAGGCAGCCCGAGGGCATTCACTCAGCCACAGTCGGCAGGCTGTCCACGCCACTACAGGGCTAACATCCACACACCCGCCTCACAAGTAAACATGCGGCGGGCAATAATAAATAACCATAAATGGAATGTAGCACTTTAGATTCACATGTATCTAAAACAGAGTCACCTACCATTACCCTAGGCAGACCAGATGGGGAGATTGGGGCATCCGAACCCATCAATTTTGTACGTCATTGGTTTGACTCGGCCATGAATCGAACTCCTGACCTTCCGCAGGGTAAGCCTGCACTCTATTGACCTGATATCCCACTCAGTCACATTATCCTGGTGTTCTCTGTGGCTGAGTGGTTAGAGTGTCTGACTTTTTTCTGGTCAGACTCCTAATCTGAAGGTCGGTGGTTCGATTCCCCGTGCCCCCACCTCTGCCAATTTGGATTTACACCGCTGTGGATAACGTACAGCATCATCAAAGACCAGTTGCTCTCATACCATGTCTATGTGGTGTAGGAGGTTAAAAATCCCTTGGGTCGGTAAAAGTGTAGGCTCGGGCTTTCTATCGCCAAACTGTCTAATGGTGAAAACAAGTCTATTCAGACTTATCCATGATAGGCAGTATAAATCTTCAAGAAAGAATTTTTTTTTTTTTAAATCCTGACACTGACCCAACCAGTCCATACCCTATCCTAATAATGCCGAACGCCTGGCTAGGAAGCGACAAGTATCAATTTTGTAAGTCATTGGTTTGAATCTTAACCAGGGTTTTAATCCACAAACCCATGGGTTCGGATCCCCCAATCTCCCAAAACAGGAGATGGACGCTCAACTCATTCAGCCACCCCCGTCTGCTTCTACCAAAGGGCGATGTGCTTCGACGTTCCACATAACTCTGCAATGGGCCGTGCATCGGCCGGGCACTGCCTGGCCGCGTCTGCATCAATCTCCACGCCATTCACACACTACACGGCTATTTGCAAAGAGCTGAGCGGCGAATATTTCACGAGACAGACGTTGCCTTTTTTTAGAGAGCCCATTTACTAGACTCGGGGCGAATTCCTCGGAGGCTTCGAGGTTCCGGGAAGTTCTGCACAACTTCAGCACAAACCCCGAGGCTGTCTGCATATAGTGAACCCATAGTAGTACTATGCCGCCATTGTTTGGGTTAGGCTGTAGTGTAATGGTAGGCTAGTATAACAGAAACACGTGCCGAAGTAATGGTCCAATATGTAGAGCTCAGGGGCCAAATGTATGAAGCCGGGTTAGCGCTCCAAACCCGTGGTTAGCGCGGATTTCCCGGGTTAGAGGCGAAAAGCAGCAATGTATGTGCCTGGGTTAGGCAAACACCTTGAGAGTTAAAGTCGCCTACACTAACCCCACGATATATCAAGTTTAACGTCGGTGTTAGTGTTAGGTTAGGCCCAAATCTATTCAATGCGATCATATTTGACAGATTTACACACATTTAATCAAATTAACCCTAAAATCGAACCGTTATTAACGCTGCCGCCGCATTGGCGGCATTATTCATATTGTCGAATCGACGAATGTAAACTAAACAAATCGCCGCCGCCGCATCGACGTCGCTATCCATACTGTCGAACGTCAACAAAACATCGCCGCTGCGGCGGCAATATATTACCCCCAAATCTATTCAAAGCGATCATATTTAACAGAACTACATACTGTAAAAGTGATATTTTAGCAAATTAACCACAAAAACGAACCGAAAGTAATGCCGCCGCTACAACAGTGGCGATATTAATATTGTCAAATCGACGAAGGCACAGAGGGTTTCCGCAAATCTATAAATAACGCATTGGTTAGCTAACCAACCCACGCTTTGGCCACATACATTTCCCGTGACACATATCCCAACACCTACGTTAGCTAACCCGCCGGCCGTCCTTAACACCGGAGCCGATAAAAAGTTGTTCATACATTTAGCCCCTGGCTTCCCATGTGGAAGGCCAGGAATTCCGATTCCCGGTCGATTCAAATCAATGACTTACAAAATTGATATTTGTCACTTCCAAGCTTGGCGCTCCATATTAATAGGATAGGGCAAGCACTGGTGAGAATGTGACGGAGTTGGATATCCATAGATGTTGCCAGGACATAAAACTCCCAACAACCAACAGAAACATGTCAGCGCCAAATATTGCGCCAAGCCAAAGGCAAATGCCAACATTGAAATATCACATCTCTTGTTTCCCACCGCCACTTCGAATCGATTTATGAAGAGGTTCGCTCAGTGCAAACCTGGCGCAAAAAGCCAATTTTAAACAACTGCACGCATTAGTTACATTTAATATGTTATACTAGCATCAGCCTAGTTTTACACACACAAATCGACATGTATAAAGAGATGTGCTGGAGATAAAAATCGATTTTGTAATGTCTGGTGCACACCTACCGTCTGTGCGCACCCACCTACCGTATACGATCTAAAACTGCCCGTTTTGCACACAAAAATCGCTAGGTGTGCACTCCCCGCGCACACCTAGCGATTGCGATTCGCGCATAAAACCTCAGTTTTAGGGCTAAAACTGGCCGATTACGATTGCGATTCGCAATTCGAAAAATGAATCGGCCCGTTTTCAGTTTTAAGCGGGTCGGGTCGAGTCACAAGTTTTAGTGCGCGAATCGTAAATGGTAGGTGTGTACCAGGCCTAAAGGGATACAATTCAATATGCAGGACAAATACATGGCTAGTTTTACAAATAAAAATAATGTGAAAAGAATCAGACTTGTGACAGCACGTGACTTATAACTTTTAAGTTAGTGATACAATATCCTACTCAGTCACAGTAAAGTCATGGCTCACTCATGGTGGCTTTATAGCAATTGAGCACAAGACTGCGATACTGTGTCAAGTACAAGGGTACATTATTCTACTCAGTCACAGTATTGTGATCGCACATTGAAGGTGGTTTTATAGTAAGTGACTGCACCACTGAGATAGTGTGCCAAGTAGCATGATACACTATCATACTCAGTCACAATATTATGCGTTCAAGGTGGTTTTATAGCAAATGAGTACCTCCAGTGAGATACTGTACCAAGCACCCCAATATAATATCATAGTCGGTCACAGTATTGAGACGACGACCTCAAGGTGGCTTTATACAATAGCAAGTGAACGCATAACTGAGACCTTTTACCAAGCACCATGACACAATATTCTACTCAGTCACTGTATCCGGACACTGCCGACCATAAGGCAGAGTAGTGACAGGTTGGTTGGTTGGTTGATTGTTTGATAAGTTTTATGTCCTGGCAACATCTAAGATCATATCAGGATGGGTACCGACTTGTGTGACAGTGTGCACTCATTGTGAATTAATAGTGCTGCCCCACTGGAAGACCAGGCTGCTAGCACCATGACCAGATATCCTACTCAGTCACTTTATCCTGACACTGAGCCAACCAATCCTTGCCCTATCCTACTAATGCCAAGCACCAGACTAGGAAGCGACAAGTATCAATTTTTATTATAAGTCATTGGTTTGACTCGACCGGGAATCAAACTCCCGATCTTACATATGGGAGGCCCATGTTCTACCGATTCAGCCACCGCATCCGGTATGCGTTTCTGTTGTACTAGACGAGCATTACGTCCTAAACTACTATGCCGCCATTGTGTGGTGGGTTAGTTATATGCAGACAGCATCCGGTAAGTGGTATGGTGCCGTTATCATACAGCCCCAATACGAAGCGAAGCAATTGGCAGTAGTCTAGTCTTACTTCTCGCTGTATGAATTCTATTGATCCAAGCTACATGACTTCATTCAGCTTAGCGGAGCCAAATGCAGTTGAATGCAAACATTGCAACGCTGGCAATACAACGCCACTCAATGGGATCTCAAGTGTCCCATGGACTGCCGGTAGCAGCGCCCCCTACAGGGATCCGTGCATCTCCGGGGCCCCACTTTTCAGTTCCACGGAGGTCACATCGGCCACAATCTCCGACAGTGCGAATAACCATGACCGATGGCACGCCTGCACAATTATTCACCACGCCCCCGCTAGGGGTCCCCACAGCGAACATTGCCGGGGTGACCCCCCTCGACGGTTCAAGGTCATACCCAGAATGCACGGCGGTCACACACGTCGACGAGGCGCATCATGGTGACGTCATGGCGAGCGTTTGTATGGGTGTTTGCATGTTTGAGTGTAGGTATGTATGCACATATGTATATATATATATATGTGTGGACCAGATGGGATGGCCAAATGAGTTGAGCGTCCGTCCGACTGCTGTTTTGGTAGATCGGGGGATCCGAACCCATGGGTTTATGGCTTCAAACCCTGGTCGAGTCCAACCAATGACTTTAAAATTGATACTTGTCGCTTCCTAGCCAGGCACTTGGCAGTATTATGATAGGGCAAGGACTGGCTGGCTGAGTGTCAGGATAATGTGACTGAGTGGGATATCAGCTCATGGTGCTTGCGGCCTGGTCTCCCAGTGGAGCAGCACTATAAAGTTGCCGTGAGTGCGCACTGTCACAAGTCGGTACCCGTCCTGATATGACCTAAACTCGCAACTCTATACAAAAATTAACAATAATGCTATATAAATCATGTTACTGAATTTTGCACGGATCAGACCCTAACATAGTGGTTGGTTTGGTTGGTTGTTGGATTTTTATGTCCTGGCAACATCTAAGTTATTCATGTACCAACCCCACCTTAACAAAAAAAGAAGTCAATTTTGCCCAGCCAACGTCATCTAAGATTAGTCACCACATAATTCGAGTTCTGAACTAACTGTCACTAGTCATTACGGGCCATTACCAATACCAGCCAACCCTCAGTAGTTATTACATACCGCGGTTTCATTCATAGTTTTTATGACCACTCCACGCCGCGTTATCGCTTTCACACACAAAACACAAAAAAGGACACCTTAAACGAGCAGACGGATCATCGCAGTTCAGTCACCATGGTAATCACCGTGGCCACATCCGGTTTGCGCCGACAAATCGGTGTCCGCTGACCGGCGCGCCACCTTGTTTTTGTTCCTGAACTAGCGCAAATTTGTTCTCGCCTCCCTCCCTCCCTCCGTCCGTCCCTCCCTCCCTCTGGGTCTCTCTCTCTCTCAGGTCCGTCCTGATATGACCTTAGATGTTGTCAGGAGGTCAAACTGCAATAACCACCACCCCACCCCACCCCACCCTCTCTCTCTCTCTCTCTCTCTCTCTCTCTCATCTCTCCTTTCATTTATTTATTCTGTTCTTGTTCCCCAGAATCAGACCCCACACAGACCATAAGAGCTATAATCAGCCCAGGGGAATACCGACCACATAGCTATGGCTTGACAGCTGTTGCTATTGTGACAGTGGTGTATATATATGCGTGTAGGGGATGGGGGGGGGGGGGGGGGGGTCACCACAGATGTGAGAGTATGGCCATACAACGTATCCGGATTCCCTGTCCTAGCAGTGAATCCCTTTTATAACTCTGAGGGGAGCGAGGGGGGCACATTTCTTAATCCAGATTTCAGGCAGTCTTGGTTTATTTTAAGTTTAAAGTTGCCAAGTCCGATGGGTTTTGAATTTCTGTCATTTTTCTGAGGTGAATATATTAAATTGATTGTCATAATGTCCCTCACTTTAGTTTGAAATGAGTTTTATTTTAAATTACCAACTTTTGATATATTTGAAGTGTAAACGTGTAAAATTAGCCAAAACTCTGACACCATAGGCTTTTGAATTTCTGTCATTTCTCTGGGATAAGTATATTGAATTTATTGCCATAATCTATTCACTTTAGTTTGAAATAAGTTTGCGTTTAAATGACTAACTTTTAAAGATATTTGAAGTGTAAACGTGTAAAATTAGTTTTGGCAAGCACACCAAACCTCTGACACCATAGGCTTCTGTAGTACCAGGTTTGATTAAATTAGATCCGTGTTCCCTTCTATGTGGCAACAAATGCTTAATAAATACACCAGTATCTAAGTTAGAAATGCAGAATAAAATCTAAATAATTGTTTCGGCTTTGAAAATTTGATGCGTCATCGGACTATGCAGCTTGAAGGCATCACAAACCCCCAAAACAGGTCCGCCACACTCTCCATCATTGTAACCCAAAAGGCGGCCCAAATCTCCCCCCCCCCCCCATTCATAAATTATATAAATTACAACCAATCAAGCCGTGAATCTACCTTTCCGTTCACTAAAACAAATAGCTTCTTTGGATCTAGTTAATAACGTCAGGTACTTCACTTTTAACCTATCGCTAATGAAGACAATTTGACTGCTCGTGGTTAGACAGGAGAACAGCTCGTGTGGGAATTGAGGAAGCTGTAATTCTGATATTGTTAATTTGAGAGACGGAAGCAAAAAAGTGAGAGAGAAAAAAAAACACCCAAATTATTCATTATTCATTATAGCGAACACCTACCACACCTCTCCCTCTCTCTGAGCCTCTCTCCCTCTCATTCACTATCTCTCACTCTCTTTTTGTCCCCTTCCCTTCAGCGCAGTCTCGCTCCCCCTCTGTCCCCCCCCCCCTTTACCTGCCCTTATCCCTCTACATCACTGTCTCCCTCAAATCTCATTCCCCCTCTTTGCCTCTATCCCTCCTCACTTCTCCCCCTCCCCATTCCCCCTCTCTCTTTCTCTCTCCCCCTCTAAATGCTTCCAGCCCTCTATATCACTCTCTATCTCTGTTTCCCTCTCTTATTCCCCTTCCCGCAGTATCTCTCCCTCCATCTCTCCGCCTCCTCCCCCCCTCTCCCTCCCTCCTCTCTCTCTCTCTCTTTGCCCTCTCTACCTGCCCCCATCCCTGTACACTGCTGTCTCCACCTCTCTCTTAATCTTATTCCCCTTCCCCGCAATCTCTCCCCTCTCTATGTCTCTATCCCTCTCCATCACTGTATCCCTCTCTATTCCGGCTCTCCCTCCCTCCTCTTTCTCTTTGCCCTCTCTACCTGCCTCCATCCCTCTACACCACTGTCTCCATTTCCCTTCCCCGCTCTCTCTCACCCTCCCCATCTCTCATCCCTGTATCCGCCTCTATCCCTCCCCATCACTGTATCCCTCTCTACCTCCCCTCTCTACCCTCTCTCTCTCTCTCCCACGGTTGTTATTAATAACATCCCTAGTCTCACACCGACACAATTAACAACGGGAGTGCCCCTCTGATACTGCTAACGCCGACTGTGCCCGTGAGCCCCATCCTTCTGATATGATTAGCGTTGTGATTGCATCCTCTGATACCATTAACACTACCTAGAGGCCGCAGCTCACATTGAATATAATATCATGACAGTGGCGCCAAGACGCCAGCGTCAGATGAAGGCACAGACTTCTAGATGTGTCCTCGGGATATTCATTAATTATCATTATTATCAGCGCCTCGAGAGTCTTATACGCCTGGTTGTTTTACGTCCTGGCAACATCTACGGTCATATCAGGATGGGTACCGACTTGTGACAGTGCACACTCAGGGTGACTTTATAGTGCTGCCCCACTGGGAAAATCAGGTCGCCAGCATCATGACCTGATATCCCGCTCAGTCACATTATCCTGACACTGAGTTATTATCCTTACCCTATCCTATTAATGCCGAGCACCAGGCATGGAAGTGACAAGTATCAATTTTATAAGTCATTGGTTTGACTCGACTGAGAACCAAACTTCCGATCTCCCACATGTGAGGCCGACACTAACGATTCACCCCCTGCATGAGGCCCCTTTAATGGCTTTATGGTGGATCCCACAGACTACAGGAAACTGTGTGACTAGTTATAACGCTAGTTCACACCATTTCTTCACAAAAGAAATGACATAACAAAAATAAAATTAATAATAGTAAGCCTTGGTTAACAGTGAACCAACACATTGAGACATTTTGCTTGTACGGTGAAGTATTGGTATTTGACCAATGTTGGAAGTGAAAATATTTGTCCGTGCATTTATTTTTGTAATCACCACAGCGTTAAAATATAACTTCTCAAGTTATATATAGTGTGTGTTCAGATACGCAGGGTAAATTTAAATTGTGGACAATTGATCTCATTCCTCTGCTGAGCAACGTTAGAACTAGAAGCTATCTTAACAATGCAGCTGTGATAATGTGCGTGCTGGGGTGAGCAGAGGAAATTTCAATTGTGGACAATCGGTCTTCCTCGTTCTTCCACTGTTCTGTATCCTACCTGAGTCTTGCTGAGCCCTATTCTACACACAAACACATACACATATATAAAATATATAAAATATATAAAATATATATAATATACAAAATCTATCAAATATATCAAATATATCAAATATATAATTAATATATAGCACCAGGCTCCTTAATGTACAAATACAGATCGCTTACAAATAAATGTCTACAACCTAATAATATATAGGAACTCACCTTATTCGATGCTGGTAAAACTAAAAGGTAACCAAATGGTCGGAAAACTAACGAAGAATGCTACCTTGTAACATGTGTATGTTGTTCTGATACAACACATCGCAAATTCGGATCTACTGTACTAAAAACTATTAGCCTGGCGAGAAAAAAGTAACACGCAAACATTCTATGTGCCATCAAATACCCATTTATTTTATCACACAGATATCTATATCTATAGATATCTATAGGCCTATCTATAGATCGATATATCAATATATGGATATATCAATATATGCATATATCAATAGATATATCTACATCAATAGATATATCTATATAGATATATCAATAGCTTGATCGATATATCAATACCTACACAGATATATATATACATATATCCATAGACATATCCATATATATAGATATATCGATAGATATCTAGATGCGTATATATATATCTTTCCCAACCTACATATACACATGTAAATATATATTTGTAGAAATATTTATATATAGATATATAAATATAAACATCCCACATGACGTGTGTATTTCTTTTTAAAACCTCGCGGCCCACCTCCATGATCCAGGCCGTCCACCAGGGTGCGTCTGAGTAAATCCTCCCGGGCCGCGCAGCCCAGCGTCCCCTCCAGGTGCCTGGTGCGCTCCTGGTGGTCTCTGACGTCATCAACTGGTGACGCAATCACGGGGCACCCCGTGTGCACGCCGGCCATGACGGCTACGAGCGTGACGACGAGACCACAGAGACCGGCCGCCAGGACCACGTACAGTAGGACGCGCCGCCTGTGTTCTGCCGAGTCTCCGGCCGCGTCCCCAGCCACGTCCCCGGGCCCCTCCATGGCCGTCTGCATGGCCGGTTGCCCGGCGTCGAGCATCAACGGGTAGGTGAGAGTCGGACAGTCCAGGCACTCCCAGCACCCTCCAGGTGTCCTACTGGTACCGCCGCCACCATCACCAGCCACAGCAGGCGATGACGGCTCGAGAGCTTCCTGCTCCTGCTCCTCCTCCTCCTGTGCTTCGTCCATCAGTCTCGTGGCGAAAGAGCACCTGGAGGACTCGGCATCACAGGGTGTTGGAGTCGTCGTGTTGGAGTTGTTCATACAGGAGGAACCAGGAGTGGTGATGGTAGTAGTTGTTGTTGTTGTTGGTGGTGGTGTTGTTTTGCTGTGGGCGCATTGTTCGCGGCTGCGCTGGTCCTGGGCGCACTGATCACCCTTTCGCTGGTCACCCTTCCGCTGGTCACAAACACACTGGTCACCCTTCCACTGGTCACAAACACACTGGTCACTGACACACTCGTCTCTCTTCCCCTCGTCACCCTTTCGCTGGTCCCGGGTGCACTGGTCACCCTTCCGCTGGTCACAGGCGTACTGGTCACCCTTCCGCTGGTCCCAGGGGCACTGGTCAATGTTCCGCTGGACACCAGCGCACTGATCACTCTTCCGATAGTCCCGGATGAGCTGGTCACCCTTCCGCTGGTCATGAACACACTGGTCACCCTTCTGCTGGTCCCGGATGCATTGGTCACCCTTCTGCTGGTCCCGGGCGCACTGGTCACCCTTCCGCTGGTCATGAACACACTGGTCACCCTTCTGCTGGTCCCGGGCACACTGGTCACTACTGTCGCTGTTGGCCAGTGTCCGGCCGCGGTCAGAGGCCACAGGTTGCGACCCCACCTTGACCTCCTGGCGTTGCTCCATGAGATCCCTCCAGCTCACCCCCACCCCCACCAGAGTATGCGCTGTGCCCCCCACCCCCACCTTTACCCCCGCCCACCCCACTGAGGAGCCGGTTACCAAACTGACGAGGGGCGGACACCTCGCGCCCCCATCCCACCCCCTACAGCTCCAACCAGCTTCTAACTAGTAACTAATAGTCGGTAGCTGTGGGCGTGGTGAGAGTGTGGTGAGGTGAGAGTGCGGTGAGAGTGTGGTGAGGTGAGGTGAGGTGTGAGTGTGAGTGCGGTCAGAGTGTGGCGAGAGTGTGGCGTGGGTGTGAAACGCCCAACTGCTCACCACTCAGTGGTGTGAACTTGTTCACCAGCCAACCGAACCACCGCTCACTGCTCACTGCACGCACACTCCCAGCCCCACGCTACACCGCTGGTGATGACGATGTTGATGATGGCAATCCCAGCACAGCCCGGGCGTATGATGTATAGATCGACGTCCCCGCCCCGCCGCCACCGCCACCGCTGCCACCTCCTCCCGTGGCTGGGGAGACTCAGAGTCAGAACGAGGCTGAATCTGAATCGTAGCAGTAGGTAGCAAGGCTGCAGCCTGTGAACATGCATCCACTGCCTCCACAGACCACCGGGCTGGGTCATCTACCAATACCACTTGTTGCACATAGCGACGGAAGTAAAGGGCCAACCAACCAACCAACCGACCCAAGGCGCGGTGCCCGGGCGCCAGGCTCCCTCCCCTCTTCCGGGGGCTGCTGGTTGACCGGGCGCCAGGCTCCCCTCTCCCGGGGGGCTGCTGGTTGACCGGGCGCTGGGATCCCCTCTCCCGGGGGTTGCTGGGTGTGTGGGCCGGTGTTGGGGGCGGGGCTGGGCGGCGCGGCGGTGGTGTATGTATGTATGTATACGGTCTAACCTAGAATCTGAGACCACCTCTGACCCAGGCGCCTACCTACCGACGTACCTCCTCCCGGCACAGAGGCGGAACAATGCCCGCCTGTGTACTAGTCTACTACTAACTAATGCGGGGCGCACTCTACACACACACAGCTCGTCCGTCCGCTCCAAGCACTCTGAATAAATCCCTCGAAAGCAGGAACCGCGAACGGTGGGGCGGAGCGCTGACCTAACAAGTGGGGATTGTGTGTGTGTGAGTGAGTGTGTGTGTGTGTGCTTGTAATTGTGTATGTGAGAGTGAGTGTGTGTGTAGGTGTGTAAGTGTGTGTGTGTGTATGTGAGTGAGTGTGTATGTGATTGTGTGTGTATGTGAGTATGAATATGAGTGTGAGTGTGTGTGTGTGCTTGTAATTGTGTATGTGACAGTGAGTGTGTGTGTAGGTGTGTGTGTATATGTGAGTGAGTGTTTATGTGATTGTGTGTGTGTATGTGAGTATATGAGTATGAGTGTGTGTGTATGTGAGTATGAGTATGAGTGTGTGTGAGTGAGTGTGTATGTGATTGTGTGTGTATGTGAGTATATGAGTATGAGTGTGTGTGTGTGTGTATATGAGTATGAGTGTGTGTGTGTGTGTGTAAGTGAATCGAAGGAGTTACCAGAAGTAGTGTTTGCGATCATCTCGTCTTGGTCTTGGTTGAGTGACCTGTCCCAGATATAAAAAGTCAGTGTGACTTTGTGATTTAGATCCCAGCACAACAAGCCAGGACAGGAACCGGAACTGGAACCGCTACTGACGGACTGCCCATACTGCTGCTGCCACCACCGAACAGATCTGAGAGCCGAATGAGTTGAGCGTCTGTCTCCCGTTTTCATAGATCGTCGGATTTTCGAACCCTCGGGTTTAACCCTGGTTGAGTCAAACCAATGACGTAAAAATTTATACTTGTCGCTTCCTAGCCAGGTGCTTGGCATTATTATGAAAGGGCAAGAATTGGTTCGCTCAGTGTCAGGATTATGTGACTATGTGGGATATCAGGTCACGGTACTGGTGGCATGGTTTCCCAATGGGGCAGCACTATATATTGTACATTGTCACAAGTCAGCCCCCGTCCTGATATCACCAGGACATAAAACTCCAACAACCAACCAAACTCTTAGTCTTACCACCAAGGGCCGAGGTTGGTGTGGCTTAGTGGCAAACGCGTGTTACCAAGCTCTCCTGGAACCAGGAACAAAGTTTTCTCACTTAACACAATAGGAATGCGTGAATTGCAGCTCAGCCAGGGCCTAGCTACAGTATTAGTAGCTAGCTATAGTATTAGTAGCTAGCTATAGTATTAGTAGCTAGCTATAGTATTAGTAGCTAGCTATAGTATAGTAGCTAGCTATAGTATAGTAGCTAGCTATAGTATTATTAGCTAGCTATAGTATTGGTAGCTGGCTATAGTATAGTAGCTAGCTATAGTATTAGTAGCTAGCTATAGTATAGTAGCTAGCAATAGTATAGTAGCTAGATATAGTATTAGTAGCTAGCTATAGTATTAGTAGCTAGCTATAGTATAGTAGCTAGCTATAGTATTAGTAGCTAGCTATAGTATAGTAACTAGCTATAGTATTAGTAGTTAGCTATAGTATGGTAGCTAGTGACAGTATTAGTAGCTAGCTATAGTATAGTAGCTAGCTATAGTATTAGTATCTCGCCATAGTATTAGTAGCTAGCTATATAGTAGCTAGCGATAGTATTAGTAGCTAGCTATAGTATAGTAGCTAGCTATAGTATTAATATTAGTAGCTAGCTATAGTATTAGTAGCAAGCTATAGTTTTAGTAGCTAGCTATAGTATTAGTAGCTAGCTATAGTATAGTACCTAGCTATTATATAAGTAGCTAGCTGTAGTATAGTAGTAGCTAGCTATAGTATAAGTAGCTAGCTGTAGTGTATTAGTAGCTAGCTATAGTATTAGTAGCTAGCTATAGTATTAGTAGCTAGCTATAGTATTAGTAGCTAGCTATAGTATTAGTAGCTAGCTATAGTATAGTATCTAGCTATGGTATTAGTATCTAGATATAGTATTAGTAGCGAGCTATAGTATTAGTAACGAGCTATAGTTTTAGTAGCTAGCTATAGTATAGTTCCTAGCTATAGTATAAGTAGCTATCTGTAGTATAGTAGTAGCTAGCTATAGTATTAGTAGCTAACTATATTACTCTTTTCTGATGAATTCGTAGTGCTAGTGGTATGAATACTACCTGCGCAGATTAGAAAAAAAAGGGCTAATTTTGTTTGTTGTTGTTTTGTATCTAGGTCTTCAGGTAGAAGAAAAGCAAACACAAACAAATACACACAGACCATCGTAGTACCACAGAAAGCCTAGCACTAGCATAATGCTGCATATTTAAAGCGCAGTGCATAAAACCAGTCTCTCCAAGTTGGCAGAGTCTGGTCTCTGTGGCAGACTACGCTACAGGGTCGGACAGTCACTTTTTTCCCCACTTGCCCAATCGGACAAGTGACTGAATTTTCTACTTGCCCGAGTGGCAAAACTATGACTATAGTATGAGTACTTGCCCCAAGCCCAAGTCAGCCAATTGAAACTGAAATCTGATACTGCAGATCAGAATAATAATGACTTGTCCTTTCAGGCAAGTCACTGAGAACTTCACTTGCCCGACTGAGTAAACTAGGTGCCCCGGGCAATCCTTGTTGTCCTACACTGCACTAGTAACCTGTCTTCAGCAAACCCCTATCATCACCAAACCTCTGCTACGTGAAGACAATGTTTCAATATCCAAACTGTTTTTTTGTACTTATTTGACCGTCTCTTCAATGATATGACACCTGCAGTGTCCGTCCGTACACATGTGAAGATATGAAATTCAAGGCTATTTCACAACTTTTCAAGGATGTTTTTGATAGGAATTCAGGCGAGTATTGGTGTTATATTGTGTGTAGGTATGTTGGATTATCTTATCACGAATGGCGATTCCGGACTAATTTAGATCAGTGGGAACAGTTTAATGGAATACAACGCTTTGCAAGACTAATTATCCAAAATGGGTTTAAATTCAAGGCTTTTCAAGGTCTTGAAATGGGGAAAATGAAGTTCAAGACTTTCCAGGCCCCCCGTTCAGACCCTGCACCTGCTGCATCGGGACTGTTCTAGATGCAGAGCTCTCCTCTCCTGTCTTGAAGTTGGAGACCGATACCACCACTGCACACTGCACTGTTTCTGTAAGCTGAACGCCTCTTTACTGCACAGTAACTAGTACTAGTAGTAGTAGATAAAATATCCATCCCTACCTACTATATAGAACAGTACGGGTGGCCGAATTGGTAGAGCGCTGGAGTTCAGATCCCCTCCGAGTCAAACCAATGACATACAAAATTGATACTTGGTTCGGCATTATTAGGATATGGCAAGGACTGGTTGGCTCAATGTCAGGATAATGTGACTGGGGGGGGGGGGGCGGTTATCAGGCCATGGCAATTTGGTCTCCCAGTGGGTCAGCACTATAAAGTCATCATGAGTGCGCACTGTCACAAGTCAGTACCAGTCCTGAAATGACCTTAGATGTTGCTAGGACGTAAAACTCCAACAACCAACCAATCTAAGTAACCAGACCAGTCCCTGCGTGGGTTGACTGCCTTGTGTCTCCCATTGCCGACCTGCACAGTGCAAAGTGGGTCCGGCTGAGACCTTGATCGATGCCCGCCTACCTTGCCCGTGATGACCAGTTCTTTAGAGAACACCCTGCCGCCCGCCGGGCGTACGGCACAGTCGGCAGCCGCCCCCCATCACTCCCCATCACTCCCCGTCTCCGCCCGTCTCCGTCACCCCCCAACCCCCCCCCCACCACCACAACCCACCACACACCACCACACCACAAACCAAAACAAACCCACAAAAACCAAAAACACAAAAAAAAAAAACCAACCACCAAAACAAACCACACACACACCCACCCGGTGCTAACTGGTGCACTGAATGACTAATCCTTCCTTTTCCTCCCGCTCTCCTTCACCGGCTGTATCATTCCCAGAATGCATCATGCCTCACGCTTTACCCCCTCCCCAATTGTCTCCCTCTTGTTCCTGCCCTACAGACTCTAGTAGCAGCAGGCAGAGAGGAAGGGAGGCAGGCATAGAGGTAGGCATAGAGTCAGGTGAGAGGCAGGTAGAGAGGCAGGCATAGAGGCAGGCATAGAGGCAGCCAGTCAGTCAGACTTCTTGCAGGTCCGAGGAGGCCGACGTTGCTGTCCCCGACAGACGTCGCTCCCGACGCTCGGGTGGCGTCGGCTGTTTGAGTACTGATCCTGCAGTAGAATATGCCAGCAGGAGATGATGCCCCGCCCACACCACACCACAACACAACACACCACCTAGATGCGTGTTCTAGGAAGATCATACGTGAATGTACATAAAAGATTCACCCCGTACTTACACTGTTACAGTACAGGGGTGAATGACAAGGTAGTCTAAATACGGGCGAAAATAGCTTTAGTATGGAACGAGAAGTAGAATGCCTGGCACAAGTTTCAAATGGTTACTTATATCAACACAGAGTTGGTGAAATGGGAGAGAATGCAAAAAGACAAGATGGCGGCCAGAGAACGCCGTCGATTTCACTTTTAAATTGCATTAAAGTATATGTTTTATTATATTTTCCAACTCAAAAGTAGCGAGTAAATATGAAGACGTACATAAAGAATATATTGTGCTTCTTAAATTAAGAATTTACCAGCTCAGTTAATTAACCCAGCATGTCGAAATTCTTCGCCAGCTTTTCTAATGGGTTGGTTTTCACCCCTGTACTGGAAGTACGGGGTGAATCTTTTATCTAGCATGAATGCAGATACAACACTAGGTGTACTCACTCCATGATATCACGCTGGTCAACTCGCGCCGACCTAGAACTAGTCGGCAACTAGAGGGAGGGGGGGGGGGGGGTTAAGGGTGCGGGGGGTGGGGGGTACGCACATTACAAGATACTTCCAGCAAGCAAAATCAAGGAAGGCGCGTGCATGCCCGATTTGCGTAAGTTGTCGTCCTGACTGAGTCCTCCCGTGTGGGAACTAGACCGGTTATAAGTATCTAGGAGAGCCGTACAGGGTCGACAATATGACCACTATGACGTGCGGGGCTATATATATAGGTGAATATATATATTCCCTGATACGTCAGCGCGCTGTGTAGGTGACCAGACGGGATGGCCGAATGAGTTAGAGCGTCCGTCTCCCGTGTTGGTAGATCGTGGGTTCGAACCCTGGTCGAGTCAAACCAATGACTTAAAAATTGATACTTGTCGCTTCCTAGAATGGCGCTCGGCATTATTAGGATAGGGCAAGGACTGGTTAGCCCAGTGTCAGAATAATGTGACTCAGTGGGGATAATCAGGTCTTAGTGTGTCAGCCCCCGGTCTTCCAGATGGGGCAGCACTGAGCAATCACTATTACGTCGCCATTGGTGGCACTGTCACAAGTCGGTACCCGTCCTGATATGACCTTAGATGTTGCTAGGACGTAAAACTACAACAAACAAATCAGCGCGCTGTGCGTGCGCAACGCCAACTGCCCGAGGGGCAAAAAGGTGTGTGTGTATGTGTGTATTTATGTATGTATATGTATGTATGTGTATGTATGTGTATGTATGTATGTGCGTGTATGTATGGATGTGTGTATGTATGTATATATGTCTGTCTGTATATGTATGTATGTATGTATGCGTGTATGTATGTAAGTATGTATGTATGTAATGTATGTCATGTTGTATGTAATGGATGAGGAACCCCTCCCCCCACCCCCAAGGACGAAGTGTGGGGGGGGTATGGGGGGGGTAGTTTATATCAGACATAGGTCATCACCCTGACCTCACCTCGCACAGCCTGGTAGCAATGAG
>JASIRB010004039.1:0-15041 GCA_030323885.1 Branchipolynoe longqiensis | reverse complement strand
GGGAGAGTGATGATGGGAGGTATGGGGGAGTGGTGGTGTAGGGCGGGGTGTAGTGGGGGCTGAGATGACGGGAGGTCTGGGGGAGGGGTGGGGTGGGAGGGGGTGTAGTGGGGACAGAGATGAAGGGTGGTATGGGGTGAGGTGGGGTGGCAGAGGGCGAACTGGGGGAGAGATTATGGGTGGAATATGGGAGGGGTGGGGTGGGAAGGGGCGAAGTGGGTGAGGGAACGTCCTCACACCCACCCCCCCCCCCCCCCCCAAAGCCCCGATTCCCTTCTCCCGATGGCTATGGCCCTGAGAAGAGATATTTGTGGATATCCGATGTGGATATCTTACTTATGGGACAGTGTGAGTCCCCTTGTTTTCTTGGCTCATGCCCCGCCCCTCTCTCCAGACAGGAAAATAGTAGATGCGCAAATTATGTGGTATTGTTGGAACTCAATCTTTCTTCCTTCATCCTTCTTCCTTCTTCCTTCTCCATTTTTCCTTCTTCCTTCTTTCTTCAATCTTCAATCTTCTTGCTTCTTTCTTCTTCTTTGTCCTTCTTCCTTCTTTCGTTGTCCTTCTTCCTTCTTTCTTCTTCCTTCTTCCTTCTTGCCTCTTCCTTCTTCCTTCTTGCCTCTTTCTTCTTTTTCCTTGCTTCTTGCTTCTTTCTTCATTCTTCTTGCTCCTTGCTTCTTTCTTCTTCCTTCTTTTCTTCCTTGTTGCTTCTCCCTTCTTTCTTCTTCCATCTTCCTTCTCTCTACCATCTTCTTTCTACATTCTTCCTTCTTGCTTCATCATTTTCCCTTCTTCCTTCTTTTTTCTTGCTTCTTGCTTTTTCCTTTTCCTTGCTTCTTGCTTCTTCCATTTTCCTTCTCCCTTCTTCCTTCTCCATTCTTCCTTATTGCTTCATCCTTTTTGCTTCTTGCTTCTTTCATCTTGCTTCTTCCTCCTTCCTTCTTCCTTCATGCTGGAGCAACCGTAAATCAGCACCCTTGACATATCTATTTACGAAACATCCCAATAAAAGAAATCTCAACGCTGTTGAATTTAAAGTTGCATAATCTGATGAAACATCACATTTTCAAACCAAACATTTATTTATAATTGATTCTACATGTCTAAGTTAGATACTGGTGGATTTATTAAACACTTGGTGCAACATAGAAGGGAATACTGAGGCAATTTAATAGAACCTGTTACCTCTAAAGCCTATGGTGTCAGAGCTTCAGCATGCTTTCCAAAACTAATCTTACACATTTGCGCTTCAATTATCTCAAAATTTAGGCATTTAAAATTTCACTTACTAAAGTATGGTAGATTACAAAATCAATGTAATATATTTATTTATCTCAGTAAAATGACATTAACTCAAAACTGTCGGACTATACAATTTTAAGCAAATGGGTGGAGGTGGTTTGTAGGTTGTTGGTTGGTTGTTGGAGTTTTACGTCCTGGCAACAGCTAAGGTCATATCAGGATGGGTACGGACTTGTGACAGGGCGCACTAGTGTCCCTTTATAGTGCTGCCCCACAGGGAAATAAGACCGCCGGCACCATGACTCGACATCTCACTTAGTCACATTATCCTGACACTGAGATAGATAACCAGTCGCTGCCCTATCCTATTAGTGCCGAGTGCAAGGCTAGGAAGTGACAAGTATCAATTGGTCATTGGTTTGACTCGACCGGGAGCCGAACTCCCGATTTCCCCCCACACGAGGCCTGCGCTCTACCGATTCGGCTGGGGTTTTGTGGACGGTAGATGCCTGTCTGTATACTACATACAACATCAGTTTAAGGTCATGGCGTCTGGGGACTGTTGCTTCAGCACCCATGAGAGATCATGTGAGTAATAAAAGCTTCAATTTTAAAAAAACCAGTGGAAGTATGTTAGATATGGGACAAGGCAACAGAGGGGTTAAGCAACTGGGGCATGGTCCATTAAAATTGTTCGAATTGTTTCTATGTGATAACTTTTTGTTGTACACACTGTGGTGGTGTGGGTAAAGCTGTAGCTGGTATTGGGCACTATGCACGACATCCTTACAATTAGCATCTTAACGTGACTGATTAGGATGGTGAGGCATGGGGGGACGTCATTCAAATGGGACAGCGCTATAAAGCACTATAAGTTACGATATCGCACTATAAAGCGCAATAGAACACTACATAGCACTACATAGGACGTAATCCAAATGGGACAGCACCATAAAGGACTATACATCGCGGCATAGCACTATAAAGCAGTATAGAGCACTCTATAGGACGTCATCCAAATGGGACAGCGCTATAAAGCAGCATAAATCACGATATAGCACTATAAAACGCAATAACGCACGATATAGCACTGCATAGCACGTAATCCAAATGGGACAGCACTATAAAGCACTATAAATCACGGCATAGCGCTATAAATCAGCATAGAGCACTCTATAGTACATCATTCAAATGGGACAGCGCTATAAAGCATTATAAATCACGATATATCACTATGAAGCATTATAAATCACGATATCTCACTATATAGCAATATATAGCACTATATAGCATTATATTGCACTATATAGCGCGTCGTCCAAATGGGACATACCTATAAAGCACTATAAATCACGATATAGCACTGTGAAGCGCAATAAATCATGATATAACACTATTTAGCACTATATTGCACTATATAGCACGTCATCCAAATGGGACAGGTCTATAGAGCACTATAAATCACGATATAACACTATGAAGCACTATAATCACGATATAACACTACATAGCCCTAAATATCACTATATTGCACTATATAGCGCGTCATCCAAACGGGACAGTGCTATAAAGCACTATACATCACGATATAGCACTGTAAAGCACAATAAATCACGATATAGCACTATATAGCACTATATTGCACTATATAGCACATCATTCAAAAGGGACAGCACTATAAAGCATTATATATCACGACATAGCACTATAAAGCACAATCGATCAGTATAGACCACTATATAATGGCACATTGATGCACTATAAACCACAATAAGCGCATTAAACAGCACTATGAAATACGATAAAGCACTATTAAACCCTATGGTGCACAACAGTGCACAATAACGCACTATTTGCACTATGTGCACTATAAACTACCACAAAGCACCATAGAACACTATGAAGCATTATTAAGAACTATGGATCACCATAAAACATAACAAATCACCATACAACACTATAAAGTTTAAGCGCCCATTGTCACAAGTCGGTACCCATCCTGATATGATCTCAGATAATGTCAAAGCTGAAGCTCAGTCCCTAACCATTACTTTCACGTCTAAGGTTAAAGTTGCATAGTCCGATGGTTTTATGTTTACGTCATGTTATAAGATAAATATATGAAATTGATTGTTATAATCCACCTTGCATTAGTTTGAAGTAATGCTTTTTTACAATGGCTAACATTTGATATATTTGAAGTGCAAACATGCAAAATTAGTTTTGGCAAGCACGCCAACAACTCTGACACCATAGGTTTCTGCGGTAACAGCTTCTTTTAAATTGACTCAATATTCCATTCAATGTGTCAACATATGCTTAATAAGTGCGCCAATATCTAAGTTAGATAACACATTTAAGACATTTTTATTCACAATTTCTATACACTATTCCACAAACAGATATACTATTATATTAACAATAGAAACTGCATGAACAGTGTAACCATTAATGGTTGTCTTCCCCCTGCCCCTTATAAACAAAATAATCCATAAAACAAAGTCATGAGCCTTGGAAGTAATATACAAATAACCTACAGGTTGCTCTCAGGTATGTAGAATTAAATTTAGATAATTTACTTTTTATAATTTGATGCTTCATTGGACTAGGCAGCTTTAATAGTCGAATAAAACTCCCATGCCTGCATCATGTGTGATCAGGCAAAGAATACTTGACTTTCCCATAATCTACTAATCCGATAATCCCACACGCACTGACGGATCAGGGGAACATCAATTACCCCTAAAAAACTGGGAACATTAAATCAAAGAGGAGATGATGCGATGTTGCATGTTTTTAGGGGCTAGCTCCTCCCCCCCCCCTCTCCCAGTTTTACGTCCTGGCATCATCTATGGTCATATTAGGATGGGTACCGACTTGTGACAGTGTGCCCTCATGGCAACTTCATAGTGCTGCCCGACTGGTAAACCAGGCCACTAGCACCATGACCGTATTTCCCACTCAGTCACATTATCCTGACACTAAGCCAACCAGTCCTTGTCCTATCCTAATAATGCCAAACACCAAGCTAAGTAGCAACAAGTATCAATTTTGTAAGTCATCGATTTGACTCGACCGGGAATTGAACTCTCGACCTTCCGCACTGGAGGCCTCCGCTCTACCGATTCGGCCACCGCGTCCGGTTGACTATCCTGTACCCTCAAGCCGCTGGCTGTTTCCCCAACCTGTGCCACTGCGGCTGCGCCAGTGTCGCAGTTTGAAAGGGTACCCGGTTTAAAAGGGTGAGTTTCACAATGCGCATGCGCATGCATTTCTGCCTGATTGAGTTTACATCCATGTCTAATAACTTGTTAATTGCTTGCTATCTAGTTAGTGCAGAAGATACTATATACAATCAAGCATAAAATATTCACTACAATGATTCCTGAAGGAATCCTCGCTTGTCTCGCCCTACATATCCAGAGAGCTCCTCGACAGACAGAAAGAAGCAAGCCAGAAAATCAGACAAGATTTCAAGGTTGCTTGCTGTTTGACTTTGACACAACCGCATTGCGAAAAGACCTGTTTTAAAACGGGGACCCTTTAAACCCGCGACACCGGGTTGGACGCCATACAAACACAGCCCCTGTCCGCCCAATACATAACTGCCAACAATTGGTGGGCGGGGCTTATCACAGGGGCGTGACATACACGGCGTGAGCAGACGCTGACAGTTAGTGGTGAAGGATGGTTGGGGGTGGGTGGGTGGGGGGGGGGGGGGTGCAGGGGGTGGTAAGGGGTGCACAGGGGAATCGAGGAGACAGAGGGGGTTGGTAGGGTGGGTGGGTGGGTGGGGGTGGGTGGGTTGTTAGGTTACCTGTCAGTAGGGGCGGCTATGGGTCGACGCACAACTAGAGAGTGGTTGGTTTTGGGAGTTTTACATCCTGGCAACATCTAAGGTCATAGCTAACATCAGGAACTGGGGAGAGACTAACCAAAAAGTAGGTATGCTTTTTCGGTTCATTTGCCAACTGTCGCATGGATATGATTGGTTGGTTGGTTGTTGGAGTTTTACATCCTGGCAACATCTAAGGTCATAACTCATATCAGGAACTAGAGAGTGACTAACCAGAAAGTAGGCACGTTTCTTCAGTTCATCAGCCAAATGTCGCATGGATATGATTGGTTGGTTGGTTGTTGGAGTTTTACGTCCTGGCAACATCTAAGGGCATATTAGGACGGTTACCGACTTGTGACAGTGCGGACTCCTGGTGACTTTATAGTGATGACCAGGCCTTCAGCAGCATGACCTGATATCAATAGCCACAGCTAGGAAGTTGTGCTTGTGGTGGCAGATAGATTCTTGGAATGGACAAGTTTCGACAGTCCCAGGAACTAGGTGGTGGCTGTGGGTATCCCTCACCCCCACCCTCCCCCTCAGGAAATTTGTTAATCTAGAGGTTCTAAAATGCCATTTCCACTCATTTCTGGGAGGTTAGTCCTACATATTGGGTTGTTTTGTGTGTGTGTTTTTGGGGGGTGGATTAGTTGTTTAAGCAGGGGAAATTTCAATCATGGACGATTGGTCTGTCTCATTCCACGGCTCCTTGCCCTATCCTAATAATGCCAAGCGCCTGGCTAGGAAGCGACAAGTATCGAACCCACGATCCTACAATCTACCAACATGGGAGACGGATGCTCTAATGCCTGGTACACACCTACCATATACGATTCGCGCACTAAAACTAGCTGCCCGACGCAACTCATCACAACCCGATCCATCCCGTTTGCGACTTAAAACTGACGACTGGGGGTGCACACATATACCAACTGGGGCGTGCACATATACCGTCCATTTCGCGACTGACTGCTCACATATACCGATTCTCGAACGGGCCGATTCGTTTTTCGAATCGGTTGCGATTCGAGTTGTAAGCCCTAAAACTGAGTTTTATACACGAATCGCAAGCGTCTAGTGTGCACGGGGGTCGCACACCTAATGACTAAAACTCAGTTTTATGCGTGAAACGGGCAGTTTTAGATCATATACGGGAGGTGTGTACTAGGCATAACTCATTCGGCCGTCCCGTCTGGTTGCTTTTTAGAGGGTAGGATACGGAAATGGGTTTTGGTAACAAACACCCCTTGCACCCTCCTAGACACGGCCCTGTATTGAGGGTTTGCGTCAAACGATTAACACCACATGACCAGTGCCTCGTCGGCCATCATGAGCCGTGTTTACACGGGCGAGTTAAAACGCTTCATATAAAACCAGTTGTCTAGATCGATTTACATTTGGGGTGTAAATGCGACGCTATGGCATTTTAGGGCTGAATCGATTCATATGAAACACTTTATGTATACCGGGTCGCGAGGTGGTTTATATGAAGCGATTCAGCTGGTTCCCGGGCGGCGATAGTGTAAAATAGTGGTGCTCGCTGGCTACAGGCTCAGCTGTAACTAATCACTGGTGCCCGGCAGTGTTAGGGACCGATTAGGCCGAAATCTAGTGAATGCGATCATATTTAACAGAATTACATACTCAAATAATGAAATTTCATTAAATTAACCCTAAATTCCAAGCGATATTAACGTAGCAGCTACATCGGCGTCGTTATTCTTATTGTCGAATCGCCGAGTGTAAACTAAACAAATAGCAGTGCTCGCCGGCTACAGGCTCACCACTAAGGCTGCTGGTTCCCGGTCGCCGACACACTTTCAAACTCGCTCGTGTAAACGCACCACTACTTCACTTCATATAAATCGATTTGTCTTAAATCATTTTACACTCGCCCGTGTAAACACAGCTATTGTTGAATAGAAAGTACAACATAACACTGCTGATGCAGCAGGAGCGTTAATATCACCAGGATTTTGGGTTTAATTTGACCAAGTTTCAATTTTTGATTAAGCTATTCTCATAAATAACAATATTTCAACCTCTGATTGAACTTTCATGGTTCTAAATAACAGAATTAGATCATAGCAGTGAATAGATTTGTGCTTTTGTTTTATTTACATATACTTGATAGTAGAATGAACTGCTTCTATCCAACCACGAGGTAGGAGTAGTGTGATGCCTACGTTACACGCAGATCCTCAATAGTGCAAACTTGCATTCCAATTACAGTAAAGTAAACACTGATTTACAAACACGCTGGTTATGTAATTGGGCAGCGCATGCGCTATTTACTGGTGTTGACCTTTTAGCTCGAACTGTTAATTAATGGCTAAGCCCCACTTATGTAAGACTGGCCAGGCGCAGTGACCGAATCGGAAGGACCGGAGTTCAAATTCCGTCCGAGTTAAAGTGGGGACTTATTACTTAGCCTGACACTCGACATTACTAGGATATGACAATGACTAGATAGCTTAGTATCAGGATAACATTGGTTGGCTTTTGGAATTTTATGTCCTGGTAACATCTAAGGTATTATCAGGACAGGTACTGACGTGTGACAGCGCACACTCAGGGTGAACTGATAGTACTGTCCCTCTGGGAGACCAGGCCCCAGCACCATGACCTGATATCCCACTCAGTCACATTATCCCGACACCGAGCCGACAAGTCTTTTTCACATTTTACATTTTTAAATAAAAAAAATCTGTATTTCCTGAACTTTGCTTAGTTTATATTCTTCTCTTTTTCTAGTTACTAATGTCTACTTTTCACTTTAAACAATTTAAAATTTTAAAAAAAATCAGTATTTACTGAGCTTCGATTAGTATCTATTCTTCTCTTTTTTTTTTGTTGGCGTCCATTAGTTGTTTAAGCAGGGGAAATTTCAGTCATAGATGACTGGTCTTCCTCATTCCACTGCTGGTTGATAGAAAGCCAGAGCCTACACTTTTACCGACCCAAGGGATTTTTAACCTCCCACACCACATAGACATGGTATGAGAGCAACTGGCCTTTGATGACACTGTAAGTTATACACAGAGGTGGAAATCCAAATTGGCAGAGCTGGGGGCACAGGGTCTAGTAACTAATATCTATTTAAAAACAATTAAATGTTTAACTTTGTTAAAACCATCAGTATTTACTGAGCTTCTATTACTTTAGTATCAACTCTTCTCTTTTTCCAGTTACGACTATCTATTTTACACTTTTTAAATTTTAAATACAAAAATAAATCTGTATTTACTGTGCTTCGATAAGTATCTATTCTTCTTTTTTTTTCTAGTTACTTGTATCTATTTATTAAATTAAAAAACCAAAACAAGAGTATTTACTGAGCTTCGATTAGTATCTATTCTTCTCTTATTCTAATTATTTCACTTTTTGTCAATTCAGTATTTATTTAGCATCGATTAATATCTATTCTCCACTTCTTGTGTGTGTAAATTCGGTATTTATTTAGCTTCGACCAGATTTGTTGTTGGGGGGGCGGGGGATTTGTGGGGTTGTGGGGTGGGCTCAATTCGTGTCCGACTTAGTGAGTTAGCACAAACTTCAGGTGGGGCCCAACATGTTACCAACCCGCAGCTGTCACATTACGCAACCACGCAATTAACGCGGCCGGTGGCCTACTGGGCCCGGTCACGTGACAATGATTGATGGACTCGGATTGTGTGAACCAGCACAGCCTGATCTAGGGTTCACCAGTTAACACGAAGCGTCTACGTAATGGGGGAAGGGGGGGGGGGGGAGAGGGAGGAGGGGGAGAGGGAAGGACGGGGAGAGGGAGAGGGAGAGAGGTGGGGGAAGGGAGGGAAGGACTTGGACCTCATGTGTAAACCAGCACATCCTGATCTATCATCTAGGCTTCACCAGTAAACACGGAGCTTTCTACGTAATGGGGGAGGAGGGAGGGAGGGGGAGGGACGAGGGAAAGGACGGGGAGAGGGAGAGGGAGAGGAGGAGGGAAGGGGGGGGGGGGAGGGGGGGAAGGACTAGGACATCATGTGTGAACCAGCAGAGCCTGATCTAGGCTTCACCAGTCAACACGAGCGTCTACGTACTGGGAGAGGGAGGGAGAGGGAGGGAAGGAGGGAGGGATGAGGGAGGGAAGGGGAGAGGTGTAGAGGGGGGGTAGGGAGGGGATAGGGAAAGGGAGGGAATGAGGGGAGAGAGAGCGGAGCGGGAGAAGAGGGGGGGGGGGAGGAGGGAGGGAAGGAGGGAGAAGGAGGGGGGAAGGAGGGGAGGAGAGGGAATGAATGAGGGAGGGGAGAGGGAGGGAGGAGGGAGGGGAGATGGAGGAAGGGAATGAGGGAGGGAGAGAGGGCGGGGAGGGAGGGAATGAGGGAGGGAGAGGGGAGAAGGAAGGAGGGAGGGAAGGAGGGGTTGGGGGAGAGGGAAGGAATGAGGGAGGGGAGAGGGAGGGAGGGAGGGAGGGGTGGAGGGAGGGGAGAGAGAGGAGGAGGGAGTGAGAGGGTGGGGGAGAAAGAGGGATGGAGGAAGGGGGAGAGGGGGGAAGGGGGGAGGGAGAGGGTGTTGAGAAAGAGGGAGGCAGGGAGGGAAGAGGTGGGAAGGAGGGAGGGAGGGGCGGAGGGGCGGAGGGCGGAGTTGGGGGGGGGGGAGAGATGGAGGGAGGGAGGAAGGGGGAGAAGGAGCGAAGGAGGGAGGGAGAGATGGGGAGAAGGAGGGAGGATGGGAGGACCGAAGGAGGGAGGGAGAAGAGCCAAAGTAAATAGCATTCTAAGATTTAATTAATTGATTGAAACAATGATTTAAAGATTGATAGTTTTCGCTTCCTAGCCTGGCACTTGGTATTATATTACGATAGGCCTAGGACTGGTTAGCTCAGTGTCAGGATAATGTATCTGAGTGGGATATCAGATCACTACCTAGCCTAGTGTTCAGGATTACTGGGACTGGATAAGGAGGAATGGATTGAGGAAGGCAATTTGTCCGCGGTTTGAATTTTCTGAACAATGTTCCCACAAAACCTAACAAAGATATAAGAAACGCCGTTGTTTCTGTTGGCTGTTAATTTACATATTTACTTATTTATTATTCTTTGCACACATATATAGATTGGTTGGTTGTTGGAGTTTTACCTCCTTGCAACATCTAAGGTCATATCAGGAAGGGTACCAACTTGTGACAGTGCACACTCATGGCAACTTTTAGTTCTGCCCCACTGGGAGACAAGGCCGCCAGTACCATGACCTGATATCCCACTCAGTCACATTATCCTGACACTGAGCCAACCAGTGCTTGGCATATCCTAATTATGCCAAGCGCCTGGTTAGGAAATGAAAAGTATCAATTGTGTTAGTCATCACATATATAGTAGATACAAATGTATTATATATGATAGGCATATGATATGTATACATATACATATATTATATTATGCATAAATATCAGATTTATCATATATGTATTTTTTTTTTTACATTAGTTGTTTAAAGTTGCATGGTCCGATGGCCTTTGAATTTTTGTCTTATTTTTGAGATAACTATATCAAATTGATCGTTACAAGCTACTAATCATTAGTCCGGAGTGATTTTGATTAAAGATGATTAGTTTTGAAGTAATCTGAGCTGAAAGAACCAAAAATAATTTCGACAAGCTTGTCAAAAGTCCTGTGGCTATGACCCAGATGGTCATCTCGCAGTGACCACGTGATGTGAGATGACCTGGAACCTGACAGGACTGTAGGTAGGTATTTCTGGTTGGTGGCACATTCTGGGAACGGATTAGTGCCAAAGGCCTATGGCACTCAGGGTTTTTAACAAAAAATAATGTGTGTGTGTTGTCTGCATGTGTTTGTCTGTCTATGTATGTATCTGTGTGTGTGTATGTCTGTGTGTGTCTATCTGTGTGTTTCTGTGTATGTGTGGGAGTGTATGTGTCTGTGTGTGTCTGTCTCTGTCTGTCTGTTTCTGTGTGTATGTGTATGTATGTATGTATGTGTCTGTGTATGTCTGTATGTGTCTGTATCTATGTGTAGGTATGTGTATGTATGTGTGTGTGCCTGCCTCTGTGTGCGTCTGTCTATGTGTCTCTGGCTGTGTGTGTCTCTCTCTCTCTCTTTGCAAAGGCAGGTCGGGTGTATGTGTGTATGTGTGTTTCTATGCCTGTGTGTGCTGTCTGTCTGTGTATGTCTGTGTGTGTATGTATATATATATATATATATATATGTGCATATGTATGTCTGTGTGTATGTGTGTGTTGGTATGTGTGTCTGTGTATGTCTGTATGTGTGTGTGTCTGTGTGTGTATGTATGTGTGAATGTATGTGTGTTTATCTGCCTCTGTATGTGGGTGTCTGTGTGTGTCTCTCTCTCTGCAAAGTCAGGTTGGGTGTATGTGTGTCTGTGTATGTCAGGTGTGTGCATGTCTGTGTGTTTCTGTGTCTGTGTGTGCTGTCTATGCATGTATGTCTGTGTGTGTCTATCTATGTGTGTCTGTCTGTGTGTGTCTGTGTGTATATATATGTGTGTGTATGTCTGTGTGTGTATGTCTGTGTGTGTATGTGTGTGTATGTATGTCTGTCTGTGTGGGTGTCTGTCTATGTGTCTCTGTCTGTGTGTGTGTCTCTCTCTGCAAAGTCAAGTCGGATGTAGGTGTGTCTGTGTATGTCAGTTGTGTGCATGTCTGTGTATTTCTGTGTCTGTGTGTGGTGTATGTGCATGTCTGTCTGTGTGTGTCTATCTATGTGTGTCTGTGTGCCTGTGTATCTGTCTGTGTGTGTATGTCTGTGTGTATGTCTGTGTATGTATGTATGTATGTGTGTGTCTGTCTGTGTGTGTCTGTATGTGTATGTCTGTCTGTGTATGTATGTGTGTGTATATATGTGTGGGCATATATGTATGTGTGTGTCTGCCTCTGTCTGTGTGCGGCTGTCTATGTGTCTGTGTGTGTGTCTCTCTCTCTGCAAAGTCAGGTCGGGTGTATGTGTGTCTGTGTATTTTAGGTGTGTGCATGTCTGTGTATTTCTGTGACTGTGTGTGCTGTCTGTGCATGTCTGTTTGTGTGTGTCTATCTATGTGTGTAGGTATGTGTGTGTATGTCTGTCGGTGTATGTGTGTGTATGTATGTGTGCATATCTGTCTGTGTGTGTATGTTTGTGTGTATGTCTGTCTCTGTGTCTCTGTAAAGTCAGGCCAGGAAACACAGACACATAAACACACACAGACACATCCACCTCATTTCCCCTTCCCCTCTATGGCCCTGCACAGCAGGCCTACTTGGTTGGGGGGAGGCTAATGAGGTCATGAGATTGGCCTAGTTGGTTAATGGCCTCCCTGCATAATGGGTGTTTCAAAGTGAGTGTCTAAAGGGGTGAGTTTATAAATTCACTGGTTATACTGTATACACTGTCCCAAATCATTAGCTATTACACCAGTATCTAAGTTGGATATATAGGATCAAATGTAAGTAGTTGTTTTAATTTTGACAAAATTATATTTCATCGGACCATGCAACTTTAAGCAGGGGAAATTTCAATCGCAAAAGTTTGAGAAAACAAAAGATCCAGGGGATGAATTTATAGCTAAATGTATGGTCAGAAAGGCTAGGAGTGAAGTAAGAAAAGCCAAAGCAAGGTATTATCAAGTCCAGATAGACAAATTTAAACAGAATGCCAGAAAATGTTGGTATGAAATAAACCAAATCGAACCTAAAAATGAGACAAGAATCAGTGGCCTTGCAAGTGAAGAGACTGGTATTAAAATCCCAGATGAATTATTAGCAGAGGAAATCAATAACTATTTCATAGATATAGGTGAGAAACTAGCTAATAAATTCAAACAGAAAGATGATCAACACAAAACCTTTCATGCCAAACTAAATAAAGAAAAGTATGACCTCCTGGAAACAACTCAGGATGAAATCCTTGATAGAACTAATAAAATATCGAACTACAAATCATCAGGAATGAAGGACATCAGTGCCACTTTGATAAAAAGCGCGATCACAATACTGATTGCAGAATTTACACATTTATATAACCTAATAATCAGCACAGGCATCTTCCCTGATGACTGGAAAGTAGCCACAGTGACGCCCATACCTAAAGTCAACATCCCACAAACCTGTAGCGAACTACGCCCAATATCGATCCTTCCACTGCCTGGCAAGATCATAGAACAAATAATACATGACCAAATTAAGACATTCCTTGAATCCTCTAACTATTTGACCTACCAGCAAAATGGCTTCAGGAAAAATAGGTCCACCACTGGAGCACTGGCCTCTCTACTGGATGAACTTCTGTCAAACATAGACAAGGGTGATCTTACTATCGCAGTCTTCCTTGATTTCAAGAAAGCATTTGATACGATCGACCACAAAATCCTCATGCATAAAATAGAACGAGCTGGGCTAGGCAATAGAGCACATAGCTTCCTCACAAATTACCTCAGCAATAGAAAACAATACACAAAACTAAGTGATACCAACTCGACCACTCGAGAAATAAAAACAGGAGTTCCGCAGGGTTCCACTCTGGGACCCCTACTGTTTCTAATATTTATAAATGACCTACCTCTAGTTTCCAACAAAGCATCTTTCACACTATTTGCCGATGATGCAGCACTAACAATACATAACAATGACCTTGCCATAGCCGCAACCGAGGCTGGAATGGTGCTGGATGGAGTGAACACATGGTGCAATGAGAATAAACTAACACTAAATGGCACTAAAACTGAGTACATAATCTATGGAACCAAAGCCAGGAAGGTGAGGGCCCGGCCAATACAACTGCAGATGGGTGGCTTAGTGCTCCGTGAAGTGAACTCCTATAAGTACCTAGGCACAACTCTCGATGCGACTCTAACTGGTACCCAACAGCTGGCAAGACTTAACCAAACACTGGCACTAAAAATGAACACATTCAGAAAAATAAGGACATATGTAAGTGAGAATACTGCGCTGCAGCTGTACAAGTCAACAATATTACCAATTATAGACTACAATGATATCATCTATGGATTACTAACGAAGCAGCAAGAGACCAAATTACAAAGAACGCAAAACAGAGCCCTCAGAACAGTATTCCAAGGCAAGATACTAAGTGTGGTTGAAATGCATAGCAGAGCAGGGCTGGACACTCTGGATGTACGTAGGAAACTACACCTAATGATGTTGATGTATAAACGTGCAAGTGATGACAAATACATAGATCGCACAACCAGGGTAACAAGAAGGGGGACATCGACTCTGCTCTGGGTGCCCAACCCTAATACAAATAAGTTAATCAGAGCTCCGATTTACAAAGGAAGTGTCATGTGGAATGAACTCCCAACCAGAACCAGAGAAGCGGGTTCAATCCTTGCCTTTAAAAATGCATACAGAGCCCACCTGGTTATTCAGGCCCAAAACCTGGCACTGCAAATATATAATACGACCTGCTGAACGACCCATTGACTTCGCCCTCTCTCGTGCCTGCTCTCTCCCTGCGTGTCCGCCCCCCTACCCATGGGCCCCTCCCCCCCCCCACCCCCATCCACATTTGACAAACAACTATTATAACTCAATGACTCGAAACCCACCACCACTACTCGAGACCCATTGCCACCACTGAATAACTACATCTTCAACCAGCAATGCACACAATTTCATATTGAAAGACTAACCGCTATTAAAACCAAATCTAACTGATATACAAACACAGCATATGATTTGTCCACTAGTGTAAATTATTGCACACTCTATCTTGATGCATATGCCTTGCACTATGTTGACTACCTATGCTGTACACTATGCAGCATAGGCTGCTCCACCACTTTCTTTTTATGTTCAGAATGGGTTGCGCTGCACGCAGCGCAACGCATTCCACTTCCACTATGTACAGACCAAATGCGATCACTCCAACGGCTGGAAGACCAGTGCCCCGGCGCTGACAAAATAAGTATTCAGATGAATAAAATATTTTATCAAAAAAAAAAAAAAAAAAAAAAAAAAA
>JASIRB010000900.1:0-32923 GCA_030323885.1 Branchipolynoe longqiensis | reverse complement strand
TGTGGCTAATAGGATGCAGAGTGAAAATAAGTTCTCGTCTTTGGCTAAGACAATGGACAAAGGCATTGCAGTACTAGCGGCGGCAGGTAATTACCTGTCGTTTCGAAGATATGAAAATGTCTTCAAGTCAGTTTGCACAGATGCTGGCAAAGAAGTGGCTCGCTCTAAGAAGGTTACCGATAATGAGGGGAAGGAGTTTACGCTCTATCTTGCTCCAGAGCCGATTAAAGGGAAACCTTTAGATAATACCAAGATGTTTGGCGGTCAACTACAATACCTCTATAAAGAGGTAGAGACTGCAGCCAAGAGTGGCAAAAACATGGATGGCAAGAAGAAACAGGAAGTTCCTCGTTTCAAAAAGTCACGAGGGGATTTTCGTCCACGACGGTTCACCAGAGGAACCAGACCGAGTTCAAACTTCGGTCAAGGGTTTCGGGGCCGGGGCGCTCGCCCAGGCTGGACCGACAACACCGCACGGCCAATAGGTCGAGGGTTCAACTCGTCGAGACCTTTCCCCAGGGGCGGGTCCAAGTAGAGGTCCAAACACAAACTTTACAAGTCCCTGCAGCCTCTAAAAACACACAAACTGTAAGCAACTTTGTGGCTGGTAATATTAGTAATCATATTTCTGAGTGGCACAAAATTACTAGTGACCAAGAAATTATAGAAATAGTTAGGGGTGTTCAAATTCCCTTTACACAAATTCCTGTACAAAGTATAATACCTTTTCCATATAACATTCAACCAGTTGAACGAGACGCACTAACTAAACAGGTACATAAATTCTTTGAGAAAGGAATTATACAAAAAGTGACACACTGTTCAGGACAGTTTATTTCAAACATTTTCTCGAGACCGAAGCCTAATGGTGATGTTCGAATGATCCTGGATTTAACAATCCTTAATAAAAGGGTGGAATATCGACATTTTAAAATGTTCTCTCTAGATACGGCACGAGATCTGATTACACCAGATGCGTGGATGGCTAGTGTTGATTTACAGGATGCATATTATACGCTTCCCATAATGGAACAATACCGAAAATTTCTTCGATTTATTTGGGATAACCAACTCTATGAGTTTACCTGCATGCCGAATGGCTTAGCTTGTGCGCCACGTTTATTTACTAAATTGCTTAAACCTGTTTTCTCGGTAATGGCGAGGAAAGGTCACATAATGTTTCCATACATAGATGATTCTTTTATTATAGCTTCAACACAAATTGGTTGTGTGAATGCAGTTTTGGATTTATGTGCATTACTCACTAAATTGGGATTTTATGTACATCAACAAAAGTCAGTGTTTAAACCAACAAAACAACTCAAATGTTTAGGGTTTATTCTGGATACACAGTCCCTTACAGTGTCGATAACAGAACAAAAACTAATTAAGTTTATGACTACAGCGACTCAGCTTATTAAGTTATCAAAGCCAAAAATTAGACAGGTTGCTGTTCTTATTGGCATAATGACCTCATATGCACCTGCTGTGTTATATGGGAAGGCCCATATTAAGTCGCTAGAAATAGATAAAAATTTAGCGTTAACACGAACTAAAGGCAATTTTGAGCGAAAGATGTTTATTTCGCAAGAAGGGTTACAGGATATTGGATGGTGGATGCAACATATAGCAAGTTCACCAAATCCAATCCGCATGGCGGAACCTAATACAGTAATTACTACTGATGCTTCGTTAGAAGGTTGGGGAGCTCATCGAGATGGGGTCACAACAGGAGGTAGATGGCTTGATGATGAAAAATCAGACTATATTAATGCACTAGAATTGCGTGCTATTTATCTGGGCTTACGTAGTTTAGTAAAGATAAATAAATCACAGGTTAGAATACTAACTGATAATACTACTGCCATGGCATATATTCGTAACATGGGTGGAACCAAATCAAAGTCTTGCAATCAGTTATCTAAACTGATTTGGAACTGGGCACAGGCTCAACAAGTCTGGCTGACTGTAGCGCATATTCCAGGGTCACAAAATACACTTGCAGATTATAAAAGTAGAAATTTCCATGACCATTTAGAGTGGTCTCTCTCTACACATTTGTTTAACTTCGTTTGTGAAAAATGGGGTACACCTGAAGTTGACTTATTTGCATCACGAAATAATAACAAGTTACCCTGTTATGTTTCTTGGCATCCTGAACCGGATGCTTGGAAAGTAGATGCGTTTGCTATTACTTGGGAAAATAATTATTTTTATATTTTCCCACCATTTAGCATTATCAGCCGAGTAGTGAGAAAAATCGGCTTGGAAGGGACACATGCGATACTGGTGGTGCCCGATTGGGACACGCAACCTTGGCTGCCAGCAGTTTCACAACTGGCAAAAGATCGTATACGATTCCCAAGAAAACTCGGGAATCTGACGCACCACGGACCGCTAGTGGTTCACGGCGACGTGTCAACGACGCCCCTATTGGCATTCCTTTTCTAAGGAAGCAGCTACAGCAATTTGGATTGGACAGAATTACTGAGGATAGGATAGTATCGGATGCCTGGAGGCCAGGAACTGTCAAAATGTATACAACCTATTTAAAGAAATGGGGTGTACATTGTTTGTTAATGAAAGTTAAGCCAACAAATCCAAAGATTTCACAAGTAGCTCGGTTTCTTCGTTCTCTAGAGGATGAAGGACTTTCCTTTGGATCGATTAATGCGGCGAGGTGTGCGTTATCAATTATATTACCTAGAATTGATGGCGAAACAGTTGGAAAACATTATGTTATTTGTTATTTACTTCGTTCAATTTATCAAAGGAATCCTCCAAAACCAAAGTATAGTCGGTTTTGGGATGTTTCTATAGTATTTAAGTTGTTTCAGGCTTGGCCTCACAACTCGTGGTTAGATATAAAACAGTTAGGTTTTAAGGTCGCGGTCCTGTTATTGTTAGTAACCGGACACAGAGGACAGACGATTGTTGCTTTATCCTTAACTGGATTAGAAATAGACAAGCAACAAGCTACGTTTGATTTAGAAAAATTGCTCAAATCGAACACGTTAGGTGACCCTTTATCAACGGTTCACTTAGACTGTTTTCCGAATGATCGGAAATTATGTGTTGTGTCGGCCATACGGGCTTATATATACAAGACAAAGGATTTACGTGCATCACAACAACTATTAGTGAGCTTTATAAAGCCACATAAGGCGATTTCACGAGACACACTTGCCAGATGGACAATTACGGTGTTGAAATTGGCTGGAGTGGATACGAGTAAATACTCTTCCCACTCAACTAGAGGAGCCATGGTCTCCAAGGCACGGGTGCTTGGTATTTCTGTGAAAAGAATACTAGCGCATGCAGGCTGGAAGACGGCTAAGTCGTTTGCAAAACATTATAATAAACGACTAGAAAAGCCTACCGGCGTTGCAAAGCGTCTTCTCGCCAACTAACAAGAATAGGTGAGAACAAAAATTTAGAATGTTATAATAATAAGAAAGAATGATATTAAGGATAAAAATGAATTATGTAAAGGTCTCCCTAGCCTGAGGCTAGCCTGAGGCTGTTTACCGAGGTAAAATAGTATAGTTATACGAGTCTTACCTTGGTACAGATGATGGATAACTGTTGTTTTACCGAGGTATAAGCCTCGGATAGATGTGGGCTAGGGCCCTCCCACCCGCCACACCCTGCCACATCTATTCCGTTGGTGTACCTTTTCGGTAAAGTAATAGTATCCATTGTTTGAAAGTCATTTTTATCCTCAATAAGTAGGTTAAGATTGCTGGTACCGGACGTGCTTACCTCTCCCTAGCCCACATCTATCCGAGGCTTATACCTCGGTAAAACAACAGTTATCCATCATCTGTACCAAGGTAAGACTCGTATAACTATACTATATATACTAATATATATAAATAGAGAGGGAGAGGGAGGGAGGTAGAATACAGTTAGAATTAGAAGAGATGGAGATAAGTCATTCAGTGAATATAATATCTGGACAGACAACCACCCATTATCTAAATTAAACAATTTCATTAGTGGTGAATGAAGCAGTAGTCCAGCCACAGCTAGTGTGGTAGAGAGCCTGATGGGGGCGCCACTAGGTCAGAACATGGCATATTGGGAAGTGAAGTGAAAGGTCACTCAAACTTCTGTAAATTGAAATTTGCATAAGTTATTTTAATCACCTACAGTAAACAGGTGGCAAGGTTGTTCATATTCTGCGAATGGAAGCTGAAAGAGATCTGTTAATGTCTTATATATCATGTTATATGTATTGTACTATAAATAGTGTATACATAATTATGTACAGATAAGAGGTTATTATCCATTGTGGGTTTTTCTTTTTTAATGCGCATCTTCCGAGTGACAATGCAGGTTCATATGTTTTCTCTAGGTTTCACAGTCACCGTGTCCCAAATTGTGATAATGTATTTATTAAATGACTAGCTTACAAAGTTAGTTTATAGCGATATATAGCGAATGGTAGACAGGAAGTGTGAACACTTATTTGTCTCTCATTTTTGGTGGTACATTAGTTGTCCCAAGCAGGGGAAATCCCAGTCACAGACGACTGGTCTTCCCCCACTCCACTGCTGGTCGATAGAAAGCCCGAGCCTACACTTTTCCCGACACAAGGGATTTTTAACCTCCCACACCACATAGACATGGTATGAGTGCAACCGGCCTTTGATGACGCTTTAAGTTATACACAGTGGTGGAAATCCAAATTGGCAGAGCTGGGGGCACGGGGAATCGAACCGCCGACCCTCAGATTAGGAGTCTGACCTAGAAAAAAGTCAGACACTCTAACACTCTAACCACAGAGAACGCCTCAACTATGTCCCACCTGCCTGTATTGACGACCTCAGAAGGTCTTCTGAACCCATAATTCAGTGACATAAATCATTGAACAGGACACCGGCTGCATAGCACACACTTTATTGAAATACAGCATATTCCTGCACCCTGTCTCGATTAGAAAGGTCCACAGCAATCAAATACACATTGAGCTGAGTATATTAAGGTTGCATAGTCCAATGGTTTTGAATTTCTGTCATTTTCTCAGATCAATATATATGGTTGATTGTTATAATCTCAGGGATGAAAGTGGTCTCCGGGAAAAAAAGCGGAAATGCTGATATTCTCCCATAGGTTTAGCATACTCAGGGAATCGCGGAAAATTCCCGGAAGTCAGATTACATATATATTGGTATACGCTGATAGTGCTGCGCCGTTTGAAGCATGTATTAGTAGTGTACGCTGATAGTGCTGCGGTTGCAGCACCACATATTAGTGTACGCTGATGGTGCTGCGAGATTGAAAAATCCCGGAAATCCGCGGAATCGCGGAGATCTTTCATCCCTGTAATCTACATTCCTCTAGTTTAAAGTAACTTATATTTTAAATGGTTAACTTTTTAGATACTTGAAATGTATACATGGAAAATTAATTTTGGTAAGCAGGCCAAAGCTCTGACACCATATGCCTCTGCAGTAACAAGTTCTATTGAATTTACTAGTGTCCAAGTTAGATGTGTAGAATGAAATTTAGATAATTGTTTTGGATTTTGAAAATTAGAAAATGTCATCGGACTATGCAGCTTTAAACGGCAAGCGGGCAGGAAGGCCTATTGGTTAGAGCATCCTCTGCCTGTATGAGAGATTGGAGGTTCAAACCCTAGCCGAGTCAAACCAAATACCTACAGAATAGTACCTGATATGTCTGTTTACTAGGATAAGATAACGACTGATTATCTTAGCATTTGGATAATATAACTTTGTGAGATTTCATATTAGGGTGCTAATGATTTTGGACTAGAGTTTCTACCTACAATACTGTCTGTTCGTTCATCCACATCAGGATAGATTAAAGTTGCATAGTCCGATGGGTTTCAGTTTCTGACATTTTCCGGCACATTACGTTGATCGTTATAATGTACCTTACTTTCATTTGAAGTAACTTTTATCTTAAATGGCTAACTTTTGAGATATTTGGAGTGCAAACATACAGAATTAATGTTGGCAAGCACGTCAAAACTCTGACCTGATAGCTTTCAGCAGTAACCGATTCTATTCAATTACTTGTGTATTCCCTTCTGTGTGACGACACATGTTTAATAAGTGCACCAGTATCTAAGTTAGATATGTATCTACCAATTTAGATAAACGGTTTGATTTTGAATATTTTATGTTTTCATCGGACTATGCTGCTTTAAATCATGATCGCATATATCCTCAGAGAGCGTGTATATAAACAGATGAGAGGGACAACTCCCATACTAGAGCATGTAACATCTGCCGACTGTGGCGCTCCAAGTGGTGGTTGTTGAACAGCTTAAGCATATGGGCAAACCTCAAGGCATTTTCAATGGCAGTGAGCAATCTTCATCCAGAAAAAGTGAAATATCTCTAAAACTACACCACCTAGAAACAAACTGATTGGAATACACATAGAAAACATGTTTATCAACAAGATTATATTAAATTGATATGGTTAGGGTTCTGGATTTCTATTAATTTGGAATAAAACTGACGTTTTTCACTACGCGTACGGCAAACTCAAGGCATTGTCAATGGTCGTGTGCAATCTTCCTACAGAAAAAGTGAAATATCTCTAAAACTACACCACCTAGAAACAAACTGATTGGAATACACATAGAAAACATGTTTACCAACAAGATTATATTAAATTGATATGGTTAGGGTTCTGGATTTCTATTAATTTGGAATAAAACTGACGTTTTTCACTACGCGTACGGCAAACTCAAGGCATTGTCAATGGTCGTGTGCAATCTTCCTACAGAAAAAGTGAAATATCTCTAAAACTACACCAAATAGAAACAAGCCGCTTAGTACACATATAGAAAACATGTTTACCAAAAGGATTATATTAAATCGATAAGGTTAGGCTTCTGCATTTCTATTAATTTTGAATAAAAACAAATGTTTTGCACTACACGTATGGCAAACTCAAAGCTTGTTCAACACTAACCGCCAGGAACGCCACTGTAGCCTGTGTTACCGATTTTCGCGGGAGTTGTCACTCTCATCTGTTTATATGCACGCTCTCTGATATCCTCTACTCATATCCAAAACAGCACCTCGCACCCCACAACAACATACCAAATGTGAGAGGTCTTCTAACCACAACCATATGGGGGACTGTTAATCACATATCACAATATTGTCTATTATATGGGTACTCCCGAGTTCCGCTGGTCCCTCACGCAAGACTGAATCTGAAATCCAGCACGCCAAGTCGCAGCTACAGCTTGTAGTTGTAATTAACTGTAGGCAGATGTTGAGGTTCGTGCTCATCCCCCCAGCCCCATCCTTCACTACACATAGATGAGAATCTTCCGGAATTCCAGACTTTTGACCTGCCCACATTTTTTCGGATATGGTCCAAATTTGCGACCATTCCGGTGTTGCGGTTTCCCAGAGACACCAGTTTGCAAGGGACACATCGCTTCTGCACATGCGTCAAAATCGAACAGCATCGTCACTAACCTTATGAATTTAATATCATATTTTTTGGTAAAGATGTTTTCTATATGTGTACCAAACGATTTGTTTCTAGATGGTGTAATTTGAGAGATATTTGACTTCTTCTGTATTTTCTGTATGAACATTGCTCACGACCATTGACAATGCCTTGAGTTTGACGGTATGCGCAGTGCAAAACTTTAGTTTTATTCAAAATTAATAGAATTCAAGAACCCTAACCTTATAAATTTAATATAGTTTTTATGGTAAAGATGTTTTCTATATGTGTACCAAGCGATTTGTTTCTAGACGGTGTAATTTGGGAGATATTTGACTTCTTCTGTATGAAGATTTTCTCACGGCCGTTAACAATGCATTTGAATGGAAGTGTCCCTGGCAAACTGGTGTACCTCGGAATCCGCATCACCGGGTTTTCCAAGGCAATGCATGGCCGCCGCCATAATTTGCTGATTTATTTTGTTAGGCCATTCTCATGTATGCTACAGACTATACTACATATTACACTTATACCGACATTTCTCCTGATGACCAAACTTGGTAGGATTATTCCCATAGATTGGTTTCTAATGTAGACTCCAGTGAAATCGTCCTAGCAAGTATTTTACATGAGATAAAATACCACTTCCCATATCATGGTGGAGATTTAATTAGCATCTCCCCTTCCACCTTCCGAAGTTCCTTGCTGAAAAAATAGGAATGCTTACTAAAAAATATAAATATAAAAGTAATGATGGCATTGTGATTTTTGTGTTCTCTTTTTGTTTTGCATATCTGTATGCGAAACTGTAAAACCATTGAATAAGATGAACAATTACAGTCCTCCTGTTTATTATTCGGATTTACTGTTGCAACAGCAGCCTATCGCTAAAAAATGAGTTAGTAATCACTATGCACTAATTGAAAATAAGGAATGCGATACTGAGACAAGCAGTTACAATTTCTGTGCGTAATTACTTCACTGCATTTATGCATTCTAGTATGGCTACATTGCTTACTGAACAGACGGGATGTCCGATTGAGTTGAGCGTCGCCTCCTGTTTTTGTAGGTAATACTAATAGCCGAGTCAAACCAATGACTTAAAAATTGATACTTTTCGCTACCTAGCTGAGCACTCAGCATTAATAGGATAAGGCAAGGAGCAGTGGAATGAGGAAGACCAATTGTCCATGATTGAAATTTCTCCTGCTTCATCAACTAATGCAAAACAAAAAAACGTGGGTATCATGAATCTTATGCGCGTGTCGCATATCAGATATCATGTTATGTATCGTGGACGTGTATCACATATCACAGGTATGTGTACGTTATATCATGTACGTTCATCATATATCGTATAGCATGTGTATGTCATTATATATCACATACGTGATATATTCTATATATCATGCACGTTTATCATATATCGTGTATGGGGACCACATATTGTATATCAGGTACATATATCCTTACATGTATCGTATGTCATATGTGAATTAATTATCACAGGTATGTGCACATTATATTATGTAGGTTCATCACATATTGTATAGCATGTACATATTATCATATATCACATGCGTAACATATTCTATTTATCACCCTATGTTCATAATATATCACATAAGTGCATGACATATGATATATCGTGTACATATATTCTAACATGATGTATGTATATTACATATCATAGGTATGTGTATGTTATGTAATGTGCGTTCATCATATATCATATAGCATCTTATCACATATCACATATGCGATATATCATGTGTTTCTAGAATATATCACTAAGTTCATCACATATGTTATATTGTGCTATGTAATGCCATCATGCTAATGTACGTTCATCATATAATATGTACATGTTATCATATATCACATATGCTAACCATCAATATGACCACAGATTCCGACATGGCGTAAAACCTCCAAGTCACTCACAATATCACATATGTGATATATCATGTATGTCTAGAATATATCACTAAGTTCATCACATATGATATATCGTCTACATATATCCCTACATCATGTATATGTATACTATTTAATGTACGCTCATCATATATAATATAGCATGTACATGCTATCATATATCACATATGTGATATATATCCTTACATCATGCATATATATGTATGCTATGTAATATATGTTCATCATATATCATATACATGATATCATATATATGTGATATATCATGTATGTCTATAATATATCACGTATGTACTGTACGTACGTAATGTACATGTATTAGATACTATTACATATCGCCCGCCGTACATGCCGGGCCTGTGGAGTGCTCGCTGCGTCGACTGAGGGCTCCGGTCACGTGACTGACACGAACGCCGTGTTGTAGCCCTGCGCGTCGCGGCCCCGGTCCCGCAGGAAGTGGAGCACGGTGCTCTGCTTGAACTCCTCCCACCGGATGTTCACGTCCAGGCGGTCCACCAGCTCCTCCTCGGACGGAAACGGTTTGTACTGTGTCAGGAGCAGCGGAGTGCAGGATTGTGTACACGGGAGTTTGTTTGTTTTGTTGTTGTTTTATGTCATAGCAACCTCTAAGGTCATACCGTCCTGATATGACCTTAGATGTTGCTAGGACGTAAAACAACAACAACGAACTAATCTAAGGTCATATCAGGATGCGCACCGACTTGTGACAGTGTGCACCGAGTTGTGACAGTGATGCTATAGTGTTGCGCAACTGGGAGACCAGACTGCCAGGCACTATGAGCCGATATCCCACAGTCATATTATCCTGATACTGTTCTAACCAATCCTTGTCCTATCCTATTATTAATGCCAAGCGCTAGGCTAGGTGGTGACAACTATCAATTTTGTATGGCATTGGTTTGACTTGACTGGAATTCGAACTCCCGGCTTTCCGCACAGGAAACTCGCGCTCTACCGATTCGGCTACTGCATCTTGTATACAGGGGAGTATACAGGGGAGTATCCAGGATTGAGTATGGGGAGTTTTCTGGAGGAAGCTGGGAGCAAAGTCATGTCGTCGTGACCGTGTGAGCACCAACGAGACTTACATATTATGGGGATTTGGGGGCATGTCCACCACCCCGAACAATTTGTGCATTTATTGCATCAAAATAGTGCATTTTGGTAACATTTGGATATATATTTCACTCATGTCATTTCTTATAGAAAACAGATATATAAAAAAAGGGACACTTTCATGTTATACTAATGACACATTAAATACACATCTCATAGAGCTGCCCTACTGGGAGACCAGACCACCAGCGCCATGACCTGATATCCCACTCAGTCACATTATCCTGACACTGAGCCAACCAGTCCTTGCCCTATCCTAATAATGCTGAGTGCCTGGCTAGGTAATGACAAGTATGCATCTTTAAGTCATTGCTTTGACTCGACCAGGGTTCGAACCCATGGGTTCGGATTCCCCGATCACCCAAAACCAGGAGACGGATGCTCAACTCATTCGGCCAACCCCTTCTGCTCCACTAACAATAGCTGTAGAGTACACAATTGTCAGCATATAGCACAATGGATTTCTGATGCAGCCTCGATTAGTTTGCTAAAGCACCCACCCACCTTGAGGTTGATGAGACTTATGATAGCCTGGTCAGCATGTAACATGAAGAACTTCCTGTTGATCTGTAGCACTTCGCAGCCACCACTCACCTGTACCGAGAAGCTACCTGTCAGCAGGCTCACGAAACCAATCAACTTACCCACTTTTCATTTGGACCACTATAAGCCTGTGTCAGGCTGTTTACGATATCTGCCAGGCCCGTATGCATGAAGAATTATTTATCGGCTCTGGTGTTAAGGGCCAGGCTCGGGTTAGCTAACGCCTGTGTTGGGAAATGTGTCACGGGGTATGTATGGTGCCAAAGCGTGGTGACGTTAGCTAACCTAGCAGTTATTTATAGATTTGGGAAATCCCTCTGTGCCTGTAGCCGGCGAGCACCGCTATTTGGCAATATAGCCGGCGGCGATTTGTTTTGCGTACATTCGTCGATTCGACAATATTAATATCGCCGCCAATGTAGCGGCGGCGTTAATATTGCTTCGAATTTAGGGTTAATTTCATGAAATTTCACTTATTGCGTATGTAATTCTTTTAAATATGATAGCATTGAATAGATTTGGGCCTAATATATTGCCGCCGATGAGGCGGCGGTGATGTTTTGTTGATCTTCGACAGTATGGATAGCGACGTCGATGTGGCGGCGGCGATTTGCTTAGTTTACATTTGTCGATTCGACAATAATAATATCACCGCCGATGTAGCAGAGGGGTTAATATCGGTTCGAATTTAGCGTTAATTTAATGAAATTTCATGAGATGTGTATGTAATTCTGTTAAATATGATCGCATTGAATAGATTTGCGCCTAATTCGGTCCCTAACACCACCCTTATACCTGCTACGGAGTGGGGTTAGCTTACCCGACTTTTAACTCACGGGGTTTCCATAACCCGGCCACATGCATACCAACTTTTTGCCGCTAACCCGGAGATCGCCTCTAACCACAGGTTTGGAGTGCTAACAACGCCCCATGCATACGGGCCCTGGGGCCAAATGTATGAGGGCGGGTTAGGGCTCGTAACCCACGCGTCGTGCGGATTTCCCGGGTTAGCGGCCCAAAGTGTAAATGTATGTGCCCGGGATAGGCAAACTCCTCGAGGGTTAACGTCGTCTTCACTAACCCCAACTTGAGCCTGGGATAACGTGCAGGTTAGGGACCGATTCGGGCCAAATCTATTCAATGCGACCATATTTAACAGAATTACATACTCAAATCGTGAAATTTCATTAAATTAACCCTAAATTTGAAGCGTTATTAAGGCTACCGCCGCATTGGCGGCGATATTAGTATTTATATTTTCGAATCGACGAATGTAAAGTAAACAAATCGCCGCTGCCGCCGCATAGACGTCGCTTTCCATACTGGCGGTTCGTCGATTCGAAAATATAACTATTAATATCGCCGCCAATGCGGCAGTAGCCTTAATAACGCTTCGAATTTAGGGTTAATTTAATGAAATTTCACGATTTGAGTATGTAATTATGTTAAATATGGTCGCATTTAATATATTTGAGCCTAATATATGGCTACAAACGCAGAGGGATTTCCCAAATCTATAAATAACTGAAACGTTAGCTAATCCGCATGCGCTTTGGACTCATACATCCCCCGTGATACATATATTAACGCCGACAATAGATACCCCGCCGGCCACCCTTAACTCCGCAGCCGATAAATTGTGGCTCTTACATTTGGCCCCTGGTGGGCCTGTATGCACCAATCGGGGTTAGGGCCTTAACCGCGGCTAAGGTATCCCCGCACGTCTAAATGTGAAAATTTGGTATGCATCAATCGGAGTGAGCGCTAACCGCGGTGGGTTAACCTCGGCTAAGGTAAACCACCTTGTGAGGTGCGTTTAGGGCCTATCCGGTGCGGTTAGTGTGCGTGTATGGGTGTCAATCTATTCAATGCGATCATATTTGCCAGATTTACATATGCAATAAGTGAAATTTAATCAAATTAACCCTAAATGCGAAGCGATATTAATGCTGCCGTCGCATTGGCGGCGATATTAATAGTTATATTTTCGAATCGACGAACGTACAGTAAACAAACCGCCGCCGCCGCCAGTATGGAAAGCGATGTCGATGCGGCGGCGGCGGCGATTTGTTTACTTCACGTTCGTCGATTCGAAAATATAAATATTAATATCGCCGCTAATGCGGCGGTAGCCTTAATAACGCTTCGAATTTAGGTTTAAATTGACAAAATTTCACTTATTGCGTATGTAATTCTGTTAAATATGATAGCATTTAATATATTTGAGCCTAATATATGGCTACAAAAGCAGAGGGAATTCCCAAATCTATAAATAAACTCACGGTTAGCTATCCGCAGCGGCTAAAACATTGGTGCATACCGATTCACACATTTCTCAAACCCCCCGCTACCCTGAGGTAGCTATCCGCGGCTAGTGCCTTAGCTCCGGCTAAGCCTATCACCGATTGGTGCATACGGACCCTGGGGTCCCCAGAGGCTCAATGTTGCTCTCAGTAATCAGAGGATTAACACTACTCTGGAAACGCCAGTGTGAGATAATAATCTGACTCCCATAATGAAGTCACCCCCCCCCCCCTCTAGTCACTTTATTGCGCATAATAAAGGAACTCCCCCGGCACCATATCATATTGTCTGACTCCTGACCAAAGTTACTTTTCGTAAATGTTTACTTATTCGCTAATATGAATTGAGTATTACTTTTGGTTAAACGAATCACCAAAACATATAAACACAATTGTTATTTCAAATAAACCATCTTCTATAATACGCATACACATATATATACATCGACATACATGGAAATGGGCAGCTATACATATCTTTAAAATGATAGAAAAAGTGACATATCCGCTAGCCCACCACAAAGATCCATTGACCTACAGTTACAATATTATAAGAGAAGTTGCTTTATTATACATATTAAACAGTTAAAGTGACTGGGGAGTCGCTTCATTATCATTATGGGAGTTAGAATATTATCTCACACTGGCGTTTCTAGTGTGGTGTTAATCACCCATACAGCACAATAACGCTTATATTGTAATACTGGCTTCCATTGAATGCCAACTGCTATGGAAAAAAATTACCATCTGCAATGCTACTCCTGTCCTTCTACATAACCAACGGTTCTGCATATAAATCATCCGACGCGAGTGATGTTTTTAGGGTATGCAGGTACCGAGGAGCGCCGGAGGTGGCGCCACCAGTCATGAACATGAAGGAGGGAGTACAGTGTATCGACTAATAATAATACTAATAATAAACACAATAATAATAATAATAATAAGGAATTAATTCCATTCCCATACCTGCCAACTATTACGATTTTGGCGGAATAATTACGATTTTTTAAATTCTCATTCCGCCCTACGAATTATAAACATATTATTCCGCTTTTTCAAAATCAAATTCGAAAAAAAATCCGGCCGGCATCCCGCGTCCCGCCCGCACCGCGGAGTATGCGGGTTTTACACCATAAAGACCGTAAGGACTTTAATCGCCTGATAGTTTCCATTTTATATACATATACATGTACTTTTAACTTTACTCACTCTAGTATTTAGGCTGAAAACTGGTAATAATTTCTTTAATAATGTGCCTAAAATGTCTCTGAAAATGCACCAGAATGCACCATTTTTTATGTATTTTTCAATTTTTTCCGGGGGGGCATGCCCCCGGACCCCCCTAGAACGCTTGCGCACCTCGCTTCGCTCGGATGGATTTCTATTATTAGGATTTTCGTTTAACAAAAGTTGCCAGGTATGCATTCCGCGCCTTTATACTCGCATAATGCGTTATACATCACATATATGTATATATATCATCTGTCTATACATATTATATATAGCTACTGTTGTGGGGGCGTTTTTTTGCGAAACAAAGAGAACTTGTGCCTAGAGCGGAACTCGTACATTTTATTTTAAAGGGTTAACTTTGGAGATACTAAAAGTGAAAACAAGCTTTTCCGTTTATATAATACTCTAGCACCACTTCGTGTACCTGGTGGTAAAGATATCCTTTCAATGGTAATGGAGAGCACAGGCTGACCAGATATTCTACATAGCTAGTTAATCATGATATGTATCACTATTTACGAGATCATCTAAGCAATTTGGTTTATATACTACTCGCATAAAATGTTGGACATTTATACGTACCCATGTTTTTGCGTAACAATGTAACAGGAATACCAAACTGTGTCATATCTGTATGTATGCGCGCGCGCGCACCCGGGCAGAAGTTGTACGGAGAGTTCCATAAATAAAGCACTTGCTATACATCGACAGAAGCATACAGACGTTATCCTTACAAACTGCACTAACTGTTTAATGACTACCCCAGGATCTAAGTTTGGATACTTAGGGTCAAATGTAGGGAGTATTTTGTTAGTACAATGTGGGATCTTTTATGGGATTATGCATCTTTAATTTTGTGTTTGGTTTGGCAATTTCGGATTTACTTACAAGACTTGCAGAGGGTCCTCGTTCACTCGGTTGCAAACAGGAACGCAGCCCCTACAAAATCATACAAATCGATCAATTATTAATTAGTGAAAGCTAGTAATGAGATACAATCGACACATAGTTTCAGTCGGTTCCACCTATCTTGCTGTGACAGATAAAAACAGGTTTACATTGAACAGGTTTCGGCCTAGTAATAATAGTATAGATCTTAGCATGGTTAAACCATGGCCCACGGAGTTGATCCGATACCTTAGTTCAATGATTACATTGCGGATCCAGGCTGCCCTGGAGGTAACGCAACAATTTTTTTTTTAATATATTTTTTTTATACATTAGTTGATTAAGCAGGGGAAATTTTAATCGTGGACGATTGCTCTTCCTCATTCTACTGCTCCTTGCCCTATCCTAAGAATGGCGAGTGCCAGGCTACGAAATGACAAATGTAAATCTTTAAGTCATTGGTTTGACTCCACCAGGATTCGAACCCACGATCTACCAACACGGGAGACGGATGGTCTAACTCATTCGGCCATCCCGTCTTCAAGTTGCTAATGAGGAAGAGCAGAGTATTCAGAAGATCTTTTAATAACTACAGACATATTCCATATTTAAAAAATACTAGTAAAATAGATCAAACCAGATTCCTGTGCGGAAGGTCGGGAGTTCGATTCCCAGTTGAGTCAAACCAATAACTTACTAAATTGATACTTGTTGCTTCCTAGCCAGGCACTCGGCATTATTCAGGTAGGGCAAGGACTGGTTGGCTCAGTGTCAGGATATTGTGACTGAGTGGGATATCAGGTCATGGTGCTGGCAGCCTGGTCTCCCAATGGGGCCGCACTATAATGTCGTCATGAATGTGCACTGTCACAAGTCGGTACCCGTCCTGATATGACCTTAGATGTTGCTATGACGTAAAACAACAAACAAACAAAACAAACCCAGTGAGGCAGCACTATAAAGTCACGATGAGTGTGCACTGTCACAAGTCGGTACCTGTCCTGATATGAACTTAGATGTTGCTAGGACGTAAAGCAACAACAAACTGACCAGACGGGATGACCGAATGAGTTAGAGCGTCCGTCTCCCGTGTTGGTAGATCGTGGGTTCGAACACTGGTCGAGTCAAACCAATGACTTCAAAATTGATACTTGTCACTTCCTAGCCTGGCGCTCGGCATTATTAGGATAGGGCAAGGACTGGTTGGCTCAGTGTCAGGATAATGTGACTGAGTGGGATATCAGGTCATGGTGCTGGTGGCCTCGTCTTCCAGTGGGGCAGCACTATAAAGTCACCATGAGTGCGCACTGTCACAAGTCGGTACTTGTCCTGATATGACCTAAGATGTTGCTAGGACGTAAACCAACAACAAACAAACAAACAACAACAAACTGTCGGGCGTTATGCAGTGTGCCACTGCCCGGTGCTACTTACGAAGACCCGCCCCGGGCTGAGCGCCTCAAGCTGCACGAAGGGCGGCACCTTCACCATGTGCATGGCGGCCCGGGCGCCGCCCGAGAACGCCGCCTTCGGGGTGACCGGCCTGGTGGCGCCGACCGGCGGCATCTGCCGGGCGGGCCGGTCGGTGTTGCTGACGTAGTTGTCCCGGCCGGCGGTATCCACGCCGAGCACCGTCGACGTGCTGGTCCTGCTGAACAGCGTGTCTGGGGGGTGAGTTGTCACGCTGGCAGTTGGCGATTTGTGTCGGCTGCAGCTTCCCTCTGTCGGAGGGTTACTGGACGACGACGCGCTGACTTCCGGTTTGGATCCGGCCGCGAAGTGTGGCGGGCAGTTGAGTGTTACGCTGAGATGCCTGCTTCTGTTGCCTCCGTTTTCTCTGCCACCACCACCCTCACTGCGACCACCGCCACCACCACCACCACCATTGGCATGGAAGTCCTCGATTCGAATTTCAATGGGAACATGTCCGGCTCTTCCGGAACTGTCCATCGTTGGAACACCCCGACGCGCATGCGACTTCAACGTGAGTCCCGACTGCCTGTTGCTGCTTAGCGCTGACATCGTTTGCGTGCGCATCTGCGCGTGCGTGTGCGCGTGCGTGGAGATATCCGGTAGTGGACGCTGTGGCTGCCGCTGGAGTCTATTATGTTCATGCCTGCCGCTAGGTGACGCGCTGTCTGCACCGGACTTGGAGCGTGCGTCGCCGGGTAGCCCCTCGCCGAACTCGACGCTGGTGTAGCGGCCGCCGGGGCTCGACGCGATCCCGATCTGCCGGCGGCGGCGCTGCGCCACAGTGAGACCGGCCGGGGCCGATGCGGGCGCCATCTGGCGGTGGTGGCACGTGTTCACGTTGGCCATGAAGTCCACCACCTGCTTTCGCCGGAAGTGGACGCTTTCGTCGTTCTGGCGCTGCTCGATGGTCTTCCGGCGTGCCAGGAGGTTGAAGTCAGTCACCTCCAGGTGCTTAATGATGCGCGCCTCACCCTAGCGGCAGAAAGCAGAGTCACGTTTTTTTTTTTAATGTATGGTTATGGTCATAGCGTGGACATACTCATAAGCACCTAGGCGGGATGGTAGACCGGATAGAGCACTATATTCTCGTGCGGGAAGTGGTAGAATCAACCCACAGTGGAGTCAAACCAATGAAAGATGTACACAATCGATACTTAGCCTGTACCAGTGTACTGGGGCTCAGTACTTTCTACTGATTGTTGGTTCTCTTACATATGTACTTTTTTTAAATAGGGAAATATTTTCAAATTAGAGAATGTCACTGTTTACTACTTCCTGCCCGCATCAATAGCTAGAACTATATATATATATATATATATATATATATATATATATATCGTTCTAGTTATATACATTGTTACACTCACTTCCCCATGTGAAATACCACATACACAGGTAGGTGTGGGCAAATTAAATACACCAGGGAGCTTAGTATTTTGTTCTAATAGTTAGGACACTTTCATTGGAATGGCAGGAATGTGGGTTCGAATCACGCTCTGGCCATAGTGTTCCCATATGTTGTCACACTCCCCACGACATTGATTATATGTGGTAGTCTGCACTGATCTCTCACGCCAGGAGCCACATAGACAGGTATGTGTGGATAGGGTGATTTAATCAGGGAGCCTTGGTAGTGTAATTATTAACACGCTAACCCCGGCATGGCAAGAAGTGTGGGTTCGAAATCTGCTCTAATATTTCCGATTTTCATTACTCCCAGATCACTGATTGCCGTGACCCTGTACAAGCTACATGCATTACAATTGTTGAACCTACCCGTGGTATGTATATATATATATATATTATATATATATATATATATATATATATATATATACATATATATATATTATAATATAGATATAATATATAACATATATATATATATGAGTCAGCCTCACGAAAATGGGCCAATTGGTGGTTTACTTAAGATGTTGGCGTCGCAATTCTTAAAGTGTAGTGCATTCCTTTGTTTTATATTAAATTATCCTAGAAACAAATAAGGTTGTTGTATTTTCTCTACCTTTACATTCAGGATAAATTTAAGGACATTGCAACACCTCTGTCAATGCTAAACTATAAGTATGCAGATCGATCCCGACATCCAATGATCGACTCCGACAACTTTAACAGATGTTGGCGTCGCAATTCTTAAAGTGTCGTGCATTTCTTTGTTTTATATTAAATTATCCTAGAAACAAATGAGGTTGTTGTATTTTCTCTACCTTTACATTCAGGATAAATTTAAGGACTTTGCAACACCTCTGTCAATGCTAAACTATAAGTATGCCGATCGACGCTGACATCCAATGATCGACGCTGACAACTTCCCTAAATTGGCCTCTTTTCGTGATCCTGACTCATATATATATATATATATTATATATGTAAATCCATTGGCTGTATGTATGTAATAAGTGACTTAACAGACTTGCAATTCCAGGGGAAGAAGTACAGTAGTCTGCACTGACCTCTCAGGCAAGGAGCCCCTTAGAAAGGGACACACGGATAGGGAGCCTAGGTAATGTAATGGCTGGCATGCTAGCCCCGGAATAATAAGATATGTGGGTTCGAATCCTGCTGTAGGTGCAATAATTCCATTTTTGCATTACCCCCACTAGATATGTTGCATTAATACCCACCCAACATGTTGTGTTAAATATGTAGCAAATTATAAATATATATGTATATAAAATATTCCAACTGGGACCCATTTAAATTAAAAACTTAAATACATCTTACCGATTTGATTATATAAATCCATTCCATCTCGTTGCTGTCCTTTACCATCAAACATCCAAACCTACAAACACAAGAGAAGAATCAGTCTGACGCGCATTTGATAATCGTGATAATTCAGTGAAGTGCTAAAAACAAGAATATGTGAAAATGAAGCAAACTGGCATATCTAATACCCCAGTCACACGAGAGACAGCGTTCGCCGCCAACCTCCCTACGCCCACAAGGACCCCAACCACCCAGCGTTCCATTGGATACATTGATTCAAACACGTTTTAGGCGTGATGTCGGCGCGATGTCGGCGCGATGTCGGCACGATGTCGGCACGATGTCGGCGCGATGTCGGCGCCGACCACATTGTGACTGCAGCATCGCATGTGTTACCACCAACCCAAGACGGCGCCAGGGTGGCGCCAGGGCGGCGCCAGGGCGGCGCCAGGGCGCCAACCATTTTGAATGGCGCCGCCGGAACAGGGCGTAAGGAGGTTGCACGTGCAGCAGCAGCAACCTCCTTGCGTCCAAAATTCGCGAAATGGACGCCGGGAGGTTGGCGTCCTCACGCCGACAGCACTCAATCAGACGTCGCGAATCGATCGTTAGCGAACGCAGGCCTCGTGTGACTGGGGTATAAGAGATTGGTCAATCTTACTTGTAGGAGAGAACCGTCCAGACTCCAGGGTTGTCTAGTAGTTTGTTCAAAGGGAAATGCTGGAACACAAGGTCCTTTCTGAAAGCAACCAATGTTTAAAGGTTAGGTCCTCCTTTTTCAAAATCTCTTATGAGATGAATCTTTTTTTCTCTCTCAAATTGTATAGAACAGCAAAGTGCTTACTGTATAAAATTATTGGAATATAATCATCTTCCGGTAGAATGCCATGGACATGGATTTATGTAGTTGTTTTGTATTTGATATTATGATGAGCGTACGAAGGGTAGTGGGTTCGATCCCTGGCCGAGTCAAACCAAATAGATATAAAAATACTTGACCCTAAAAAATAATACAAGTCGCTCAATTAATTACAATTTAAGCTAATACTTAATAGTATTATATTGTATCTCATTACTATTAGTAATAGTAATGAGATACAATATAATACTATTGATAGAAATTGTAGAATATGATAAGGAGCAGTGGAATGGCGGAAGACCAATAATTTATAATTAACTGAAATTGTGCTCACTTATCCCCACATCCTGGTTCTTAAACCTAATTAACATAAATTAGCATAATTAGTCCCCTTCCACCAAATATATGGATGTACATTTCTTTATATGTTGTTTGTGGAGTATTCCTCAAATGAATCCCAATGAGAAACTTTCTATTGACATGCTTTGGTTCAGGCCCCACAATCAACTAGATTGACTGGATTACTCACACAGCCATGATTCATGTACAGTTCTGCTAAACACCAGTATAGAAAAAGTGTCAGATGGCTGGGTTGTAGAGGCATGTGGATTCCCAATCTAATATGCTAAATATATTATTCAAATACTTATCCATCATGAACTGCTTGCTACCTTTGAAGTGCGCAGAACTCATGAAATCATCTAAATTAATAGGCTTAAAAAGTTGAATGAAGAAATTCAAATTGCCGCCATCTTGGTATGGTGGCATTATATGCCAGTTCATAAACTCTACATCAATATACATAAATACATCTCACTGGAACCAACACCTCCCACAGCTTGTTTACAGCGGATCCTTTGCTCGATATAAAGGTAGGCGTCGTTCAGCCCTACTGGAGGTGCATCTTTTATTTACACACATTCCAGCGACCATTGAGTTTGATATTAAACAATAATCACATACGAGCAGCCAATGCCAGTGGAGCTGTCTGGTAGTGATTTTACGCCATATCATCAAAAAGCACATATTGTGTTCCATCTTCTGACGACAGTTTAGATACTTCTTATAGCTCAGTTACTGCTCAGTTATTTGTCTACTACCGGACGCGGTGGCCGAATCAGTAGAGCGCAGGCTTCCTGTGTGAAAGGTCAGGAGTTTGATTCACGGCTGAGTTTGATTCACGGCTGAGCCAAACCAATGACATACCAGATTTATACTTGTTGCTACCCAGCCAGCATTCCCAGCTGGGCCCTGGGTGGGCCCCACATGGGCATCCCATCTGGGGCCCAGCTAAATTTGGCCACAGGCTCCAAGTGGGCCCCACCTGGGCGTATCTCAGTTATTGAATATGTTCACTATATCTTAGACAAAATATGATTTCTTTTTTAAAGCTAGGAATCTAGCGCATGTGGGGCCCATCTCACGCCCACTTCAGAGCCCACCTGGAGCCCCTGCCGAGCTGTGCCCAGTTCGCCCATTGACAACCCATGTAGGGCCCACCAGGGCATGTTGGCTGGGTACATAGTCTGATGGTTGGCATTACTAGGATAGGGCAAGGTTTGACTAGCTCAGTATCAGGATAATGTGACTGAGTGGGGCATCGGGTAATGGTTTCAACAGCCTGGCCTCCCAGTGGGGCAGCACTATAAAATTGACATATGTGTGCACTGTCACAAGTCGGTATCCATCCTGATATGACCTTAGATGTTGCCAGGATGTAAAACTCCAACAAACAAGCATCTGTGCCAACTCTTATGGTTGCCGTCTCACAAAATAATCTCATCCCAGCCCTGCAGAACGTTGTCCCACTGCCACTTAGCGTATAATTCTCTGAACTAACACCAGGTAGCAGCACTAATAGCAGGGCGAGGATACCTAGAAGGAAACGGCTAATATAGCGATATAGCGAATGGTAGACAGGAAGTGTGAACACTTATTTGTCTCTCTTTTTTTTTGGGGGGTACATTAGTTGTCCCAAGCAGGGGAAATCCCAGTCACAGACGACTGGTCTTCCCCACTCCACTGCTGGTCGATAGAAAGCCCGAGCCTACACTTTTACCGACCCAAGGGATTTTTAACCTCCCACACCACATAGACATGGTATAAGAGCAACCGGCCTTTGATGATGCTGTAAGTTATACACAGCGGTGGAAATCCAAATTGGCAGAGCTGGGGGCACGGGGAAATAATAATAATATTGCTAATTGCTAATAATAATATTGCTAACTAAACTCAGACAGCTTGCACCACTGTACACTTCAGGCGCACTGGGTGAATAAGACCGCTATTTGTGAGAATAAATGCTATTTGTATTGGAATAAAGCCAGACACTAAATGTATACACATGCAGCGTTTGAATTAATCCCACCTGTTTGCGTCCCACGTGGGGCTGATGGGAAGGGACCCAAGTGGTGACAGGTTGTAGACATATATCTGTTCACAGCATTCCTAAAGAACATATGCCCTTTTCACACGATTTGCGTAGCGCACGGATGTAAGTATAGGAAGACAAGTTTGAAATTTGACTGAGACAGAGTTGGCAGCACATTACATCCATGATGTCATGGATACGAAACTACCGCAGGTTTGAGAGACATACAATACAATCCTGTATTTACTCGTCTTATCGGTGATAATAGTTAAATTTAATATCCTCTAATTCACAGTGCGCCATATAACATACTATATATACATGTAGGTATATATATATATGTGTATATATTGATGTATAAGTATTATTTGAGGATAAAGGCATGGAAGGGAACTCTATTATTATCGCTACAATTGTGCATCCTGACCACTATGCTCTAATCGGTGGCGCTGCCACTGGTAAGTTCCGTCCCTAATGTATGCGCTCCTATGTTTATTCACACCGGAGAATATCTTTTCTTTTTATATGGGCTAGGTCATCAATATTCCCTATGCATATCAGCGTGAGAAGGCTAGCGTTTAGTATTCATGAAATGAATTATATAGCGCAAAGATATAATCTGTATTTTTGTAATTAACATAAAAATCATCCGGTTTAAAGAGGTAAAATTGACCGGTATGAATTCTGTTCGGACAGGGTCTATTATTTCCAATAAACAACATATTTTGATGCTTTTGACAATCAGCCATTGGTGAAATAAAGATTTAGAAAATGGTGGATATGAACAACCTGAAAGGTTGCACCTTCTGGTGACTGATGTAGTGCGTTGAGCTTGCTGGTTCATCTGGGAGTATTTTCCTTTACAGGATAGCGATAGGGATGTAAGGAAGGTGCTTCATAGAATATTCCTGCAGAGAGATGTATTATACCATAATGTAGAAGGGTTGTTTCCTGCAAGAGGAGCTGGTTGTTAATACCATTGCTGTTTATGTTTTTGGTTATGCCTATTAGACACCTACCGATAGCAGCGATTATTGGCAGGAGAAACGGTTTTCGGCAGGACCAGCGATTATCGGCAGGACCAGCGATTATCGGCAGGACTAGCGATTATCGGCAGTCGGGTGGTTGTGCGACTATGTAAGATGCGATATACTGTGAACCTGACAAACTTGGCAAAGAAGCCATAAACTACACATTTCCAGGTCTTCAGATTCCGATCACCAGCAGTCATGTTTTTAGGTTTGTCTGGTGGGCATAAAATTTTGTAGAAGGAGTTATTTGTGATTTATTTTCTTAGCTTGCTTCTGAGTGCAATAGTCTTATTCTCTTTGTGAGGATTTTCTTTGTTAATTTTCCTAGGAGTAATTGTCTTTATTTAGTATATCTTCGGGATTGCCAAATGAGTTGAGCGTCCGCCTCCTGCTTTTGTAGGTCGTGGGATTCAACCCCGTGGTTTGAACCCTGGCCAAGTCAAACCAATGACATAAAAATGTATATGTGTCGCTATGTAGCCTGGTGCTCAGCATTACTAGGATAGGGCAAGGAACAGTGAAATGAGGAAAACAAATTTTGCACGATTGAAATCTTTCTTGCTTAATCAACTAATGTACCCCAAAACATGATGATATGGGATATTTCTGTAGGTCTTTGGTGTGTGGTGGTATTTGATCAGTTTGTGTTGGCTTTATGAATTTGTGTTGGCTTCAGGAATGTAATTTGCCTTTATGAGTTGGCTTAAGGAGTTGGTGTTTTCTTTATGAGTTTGTGTTGGCTTTAGAAGTTTGTATTGACTTTAGTTTGATGTCTTTCTGGGTTTGTGTTGGCTTTATAAGTTTGATTTGGCTTTATCAGTTTGTTGAATTTATACGTTTGTGTTGGGTTTATAAGTTTGTGTTGGGTTTATAAGTTTGTGTTTGCTTCATGAGTGCATTGGTTTTTTGAGTTTGTGTTTGCTTTTGGAGAGTGTGTTGGCTTTATGAGTTTGTGTTGGCTTTATGAGTGTGTGTTGGATATATAAGTTTGTGTTAGCTTTAGGAGTTTGTTGTCGTTATGAGTTTGTGTTGGCTTTAACAGTTTGTGTCGGCTTTAGGAGAGTGTGTTGGCTTTATAATCGTGTTGGCCTTTGGAGAGTGTGTTGGCTTTATTAGTCTGTGTTGGCTTTATGAGTTTGTTGTCTTTATGAGTTAATGTTGGTTTTATAAATTTCTGTTGGCTTTATAAGTTTGTGTTGGCTTTTAGAGAGTTTGTTCGCTTTAGGAGTTTGTGTTGGCTTTTAGAGAGTGTGTTGGCTTTATAAGTTTGTGTTGGCTTTATAAGTTTGTGTTGGCTTTATGAGTTTGTGTGGGCTTTATGAGTTTGTGTGGGCTTTATGAGTTTGTGTTGGCTTTAGTTTGTTTTTATGAGTTTGTGTTGCCTTTTAGAGTTTGTGTGGGCTTTCCGAGTTTGTGTGGGCTTTAGTTTGTTGTCTTTATGGGTTGGTGTTGGCTTTATGAGTTGGTGTTGCTGAAGTGCAGCGTTGTTGTGGGACCAGCTGGGATGTTGTACGAGCACGGCAGCCTTCGTCAATGCCATGGCTACTTCTGTGCGAGGACGGCGGTTGAATATGCGCCCTGTTTGTGTAGGTGTGCAGACGTTGTGTTGGCGCGGTGCATCATGGTAGGACTAGGATCACTTACTTGCAGATCTCGAGGTAGCGGGGATCGTGAGAGTCATCACACATGTTTAATATAGCCCGGTAGTCCTGGAAGCAAAATCCACAAAGGTCAACCAGTCTGCCCAAAGTATTCACCATTCTTTTTGTTAATCTAACTTATTTATACATACACTAAGTGGGATATTGTGTCATGAGATGCTTTTGGCACTGTTTGCAAATGGGGCAGTACTATACAGTCGTCATCAGACTGTCACAAGTTTCTGTTAGTCGTGATATTACCGCAGTGACAGTGTTGATAATGACGCCGGTTTATGTTTGTTTGTTGTTGTTTTACGTCCTAGCAACATCTAAGGTCATATCAGGACGGCGCCGGTTTATGATTCATCCTCTCTTTTTTTTTATTGGAGTTTTACATCCTGACAACATCTACGATCATATCAGGATGGGTACCAACTTGTGACAGTGTGCTCTCATGGCGAATTAATACTAGTGTTGTCCGACTGGGAGACCAGGCTGCTGGCACCATGACTCAATATCCCACTCAGTCTCATTATCCAGATACTGAGCTAACCAGCCCTTGCCCTATCCTAGTAATGCCAATTGCCAGGCTAGGTAGTGACAAGTATCAATGTTGTAAGTGATTTGTTTGACATGACTGGAATTTGAATAATACACCTTCCGCACAGGAGGCATGCGCTGTACCGATTCAGCCATCGCGTCCGGTCTTACCTGTCTGTGAATTGTCACCAGTTCCACGGTTGTCCGCGTTAGTACAGTTGTACGACGGGGTCGGGCACACTTCAAGTCTTCCTCCTGGAAAAGTAAAACAGAACTTAAACCATCTTACCCAGAATGGAGCACCTCAAGAACTAATCAGGCAGAGGGCGTTGTGATCATAAACAAAGAAAATATGCTTTCAATTACAGCCGACCGACTTCCACTTTCTTTTGCACCTATCGGCACTATGCAGATATCGGTCTATTTTCACTGGTGCAAGGCTTCCTCTATAATAAAGCCCTCTCATTTGGTCATTTGTATAGTGTAAGCAAGAGAAGTTTCAACTGCAGACACTTGATCTTTAGACTACAAGGATAAAAGTGGTCTCCGGGAAGAAAAGCGGAAATGTGGCTATTCTCCCATAGGTTTTGCATTGTCAGGGAATCGCGGAAAACCTCCGGAAGTCGGGTTTCATATATCAGTGTATATGTTAGTATACGCTGATAGTGCTGCGCCGTTTGAAGCATTTATTAGTAGTTTTGTTGGTGTTTTTTTGTTGTTTAACGACCCCCCAGCACAAAAGTAGACATCGGCTATTGGGGGTCGTTTATTAGTAGTATATGCTGATAGTACTGCGCCGCTTGGAGCATTATTAGTAGTATACACTGATAGTAGGTACTCCAAAGTGATTTCTATTTTCAACAGGTCAGTATTACATCTTATATATCTGTACAGATCTTTTAACTTGGATCTCAATGATATAAAAATTATTTAGATCGATTGAATAGCTGCAAAGTTATGAGTGTTTAAAGATTGATTTTTTTGCCCCGATTTGTGCACATTTCCAAATTAGCCAAATCTTGGATTTTAGGGTCCCACCTGGAAGCTATTTTGCATATGATCTGTCCAATATTAAAGGATCTCATTCTCTATAGTACAAATAAGAAGCTCAATTTTTTACAGACCATCACTGTTAGTATTCTTTCTGAAATTTCATGTCAAACTTGCTAAATTCCTTAATTTCCAGCAACCACCAATAATAAATTCAGTAAAATATAGAAAAATAGCATAACTCCCGTTCTAATTGTCCTATCACGGCAATCTATATACCAAAATAACCAGAATCAAAAGCTCTACATGATGACATAATTTTCTAACTGATTAGAGAAAGAAAGACAACATTCAATTTTAGGCATCGCGAGCTGACAATAAAATTAAGAAAAATAGCATAACTCCCATTCTAATTGTCCGATCACTGCACTCTTTATGCTAAAATAACCAGAATTAAAAGCTCTACATGATGACATCATTTTTTCTAACTGATCAATGAAAGAAAGACAACATTCACTTTTAAGCATCGCAAGCTGACAATAGCCAAATTCTTGCAGCAGTCACTTCTCAGACCAAGCTTGATGCGCATGATATAAATCTCAACCAAATATTGTTCTGGTTAGGTAGAGGAAGACTTAAGCTTTCTGATGATATAATTTTCAAAACGATCCTGATCAATTTTCAAGGAGGATTAATGTCTTAATGTTTTCACTCCTTCAGTTCAATCAAATTTCCCACTCAGAAACACTCATGCTTGATATGCTAATGAAGCCTAGATTCTTCTCTATCTTTTATTGGTGGTTATTTTTAGCTCAGGTCAATGTACTCACCAAGCCATCAAGTTTAGGGAAGGGAGTAGCTCAGACTGGATGAAAACAAAATCGGCGAGCATGCTCAGAGCTGCCGATGGTACCTGCCAACAAGTGTCCATTGACTGTGATTTATTTCATAATGATAATTAAAAATCAGACACCCTAAAAGACAAAAGAACTAGCTTTAATTTGATATAATTTCTATTTCAAACCAAGCAGAATTAGTGGAGATTCAAGCCTTTTTAAAATGGTTAAAATAGGTCGAATTTCGCGCTGCGGACACCGTATACGCCCACTTTGGAGTACCTACTGATAGTGCTGCGGCGTCTGCACCACATATTAGTATACGCTGATAGTGCTACGGGATTGAAAAATCACGGAAATCCGCGGAATCGCGATCTTTCATCCCTGAGACTAGACGGGATGGCCGAATGAGTTGAGAGTTCATCTCCCGTGTTGGTAGATCGTGGGATTCGAACCCATGAGTTCGAACCCTAGTCGAGTCAAACCAATGACTTCAGAATCGATACCTGTCGCTTCCTAGCCAGGTGTACAGCAGTATTAGGATAGGACAAAGTCTGGTTTTGACTCAGTGTCAGGATAATGTGACTTAGTGGCATATCAGGGCATGGATCTGGTTGCCTGGTCTCCCAGTGCGGTACCATGCAACCAGGTCATCATGAGTGTGCACTGTTACAAATCGGTATCCATCCTGATATGATCTTAGAAGTTGTCAGGAATCAAAATTCCAACAAAGACACAATTTCTTAAGTTTTTGGATTGACTTATTCGATGAGTGACGCCCCATGACCTCCCGGACGGGAAGCTATCACTCCACCCAGTTGATCACCACATCTGTGATAGGTTTATGCAAATATAAATAATCAAGATGGTTCTCTGGTTAGCTATTATCTTCCAATCGGCTTGGACTGGGGAGGGACACGAGTTCTAGATTCCGACCCACCACCTAAATAGGCCGCAGGGAGCCACATTTGCGAGGGAGAGGCTGTTGACTCCCGTTGCTATGAGATGCACCATGGTGACAGCAGCAGCGTTCTTGGTGATGGGAAGAGGTTCGAGCTCAGGGCTTGCTCCGACATATTTCATATTTATTCATGCAGTTGATGGGTGAATGTGCTAATGTAACTTGATTATATTGGAGAGATAAAGTCTTATACTTGATATGGAGAAATGGTGTTTAATGACAATGCCTTACATGTGATATCTGGATGATAATAAACCCGATTATTCACTAATAAATGTGAATTGGAGTTCAGTGCTGTTCCTTACTATTACGAGTCATTCCTCTTATTAATCTAACCGAAACTAAGTCAACGTCTCTCAGTATTTGGGTGGACTACGAATAATATCAAGACTCCTGTACCAGAGTAAGGTTAACACAACTCAGGGGACAGGTATCAATCTAGGACTCTCTCGGGGATAACTTTAGGATAACATGGGGTGGGCTTAGGCCAGCGTGCAAGTTCCAGGGTAAAGGGCGCATTCCATATACGCGCAATGCGTAATGCGTTATGCGTTACGCGTTACGCGTTATGCGAATGCCAGCATTCCATATACGCGTAATGCGTATTGCGTTATGCGTTATGCAGTGAAGTATATAAAAAGTATATAAAAAGTATATAAAAGTGTGTGTGACTCTGTGTCTGTGTGTGTGTCTCTATGTGTGTGTCTGTGTCTCCGTGTCTGTGTGTGTGTCTCTGTCTGTGTCTCTGTGTGTGTCTCTATGTGTGTGTCTGTGTCTCCGTGTCTCTGTGTGTGTCTCTGTCTGTGTATCTGTGTGTGTGACTCTGTGTCTCTGTGTGTGTCTCTATGTGTGTCTCTATGTGTGTGTCTGTGTCTCCGTGTCTCTGTGTGTGTCTCTGTCTGTGTCTCTGTGTGTGTGACTCTGTGTCTCTGTGTGTGTCTCTATGTGTGTGTCTGTGTGTCTGTGTCTCTGACAAAGAGACACATACAGACAAATATACACACACAGACACACACAGAGACACACACAGAGACATACACAGACACAGACACACACACAGAGGCACACACAGAGATACAGAGACACAACACAGAGACACACATTCAGAGACACACACACACAGACACACACAGAGACACACACAGAGACACAGAGACACAACACAGAGACACACCCACACAGACACCCACACAGACACAGAGACACACACAGAGACACAGATACACACACAGAGACACACACAGAGACACAACAGAGACACACACACAGAGACATACACACAGACACAGAGACACACACACACAGACACACACAGAGACACACACAGAGAAACACACACAGACACAGAGACACACACACACAGACACACACACAGAAACACATAGACACACATAGAGACACAGAGATACACACACAGACACACAGACATCAACACAGACACACAGACACACAGACACACACAGACACAGATACACAACACAGAGACACACACACAGACACACACACATACACAAAAATATACACACACAGACACAGAGACATAACACAGAGGCACACACAGAGACACACACACACAGACACAGACACACACACAGACACACACACAGACACACAGACACAGAGACACACACACAGAGACACAGATACCCACACAGAGACACACACACACAGAATGGGACGGTCCAAACATGGCTCAGTTTAGCTTGCTTAGAGGGATGTTAGGACCGTCCCAAATATGAAGACTGCTTCCTAACAGGTCCGCCGCATACACCTACATGTTTGCACCGGCTGTCAGTAATTATCAGTCGCCTCCTCCAGCCTTATATCAATGGACAAATGCGACTGATGCTTTTCTGTTCGCAGACACAGAGACACAACACAGAGACACACACAGAGACACACACAGAGACACACACAGAGACACACACAGACACAGATACACACACAACTACACACACAGACACACAACACAGAGACACACACAGAGACAGACACACACAGAGACACACAGACACACACACAGACACACACACAGACACAGAGAGACACACACAGAGACACAGATACCCACACAGAGACACACACACAGAATGGGACGGTCCAAACATGGCTCAGTTTAGCTTGCTTAGAGGGATGTTAGGACCGTCCCAAATATGAAGACTGCTTCCTAACAGGTCCGCCGCATACACCTACATGTTTGACCCGGCTGTCCGTAATTATCAGTCGCCTCCTCCAGCCTTATATCAATGGACAAATGCGACTGATGCTTTTCTGTTCGCACCACCTTGTTCCGGCTGTCCGTAATTATCAGTCGCCTCCTCCCACCTTATATCAATGGACAAATGCGACTGATGATTTTCTATTCGCACCGCCTTTATGCATTACGCATTACGCACCAATCGCTACATGGAGCGATCGGGATAATGGATTTCTGACGCATTCGCATTCGCATTACGCATTACGCGTGTATGGAATGTAGCTCATAGGTTTCAAGGCGTTTCGATTTTTTGTCGCATTCGCATTCGCATTCGCATTACGCATTACGCGTATATGGAATGCGCCCTTTAGGCCAGTCTCCTGCGTGGAGACACGCGCAGCCAGAACTGGGACTAGGGTAGATTAATCAAAGCAATAGAGGGAGAGAGCCGCGTAATAATACTTGAACCGGGAGTTAACTGCAGTAAAAACAAGAAGATGGCGGGCGCCGAGCCAGTGTGGGCCGACGGCGCGGGCGACCGCTAACACTGGAGGAGCCGCGCAGCCACCGTTAGGAATTATAAGGGAACTAAGTCAAACATTATAACAATTGGAAAGTCCAAAAGTCTATTCGGTTAAACATGTATACATATATATCAGGTGATGTATGAATGGTCTGAAGGTTAGTCCCTGATCACGGTAATAATCAGGGAGTAGTTAATGGATCTTCCAGCCCACCCCTTTCATGAGTGCGAGTATATCAGCGACTCGACAGCACCCACCCATCCGGGTCCCTACCAGCTTCCTTTGTTACTCGCAATTCTTAAATTGTCAAGAACATCAAGAATGCATAATTAATATATTAAGAGCCAATCGACTGTCAGTTCTTATACGTACCCCAAAACTTTCACCTTGCTTTATTTCGCGAAGCTCTTTTCTGTCCTTTGCCTTTTCTACAACTGAAAAAAAAGAATAAATAAAGCAACAGTTATAGCCGAGGGATCAGCGTGAATGATATTGACTTTATTGCAGCACATCAACAAGAGGCTATAGTCTTATATATATATATTGTTAATTTTTTGTTTTGTAACATTAGTTGATTGAGGAGGGGAACTTTCAACCGCGGACAATTGATCTTCCTCATTCCACTGCTCCATGTTGGATTTTTTGCAATGTAGTGTAAAATTCTGCGATATTATGAGGAATTATGGTGAACCTGGGCGCTAATGGGTGAGGGTCCCTTGCAGGATTGGGAGAACGAACAGCGGAGATAAATGTTTATGCTTGGTCACTGGGTTGTGAAGGAAGGCGGGCCCATAGGGGCCGTAATCGATTAACACGACCCGGGCGACTCTGGTCACCCGAGTCGTCAGAATTTCAAATCGAACACCGTGAGTGGAGTCGAGAAATACACGTGCCGTGTGCAAAACTACCCGACCCCAGTAACCCACCTCTTGGCTGGGGTTTGCAAGGAGCGATGACGTCACATTTGTGCTGGTACCATCCTGCAGGATAACAGCCACCGGTACCAGTCATACATTTTTGTTGTTGGTAATAACATAGATTAATGAAATGGAAATATCACTAAACTATGCCATCATAAAAATAGTTAAATCATATTTTGCTGTAATTATATCGGCTACTAAAAAAACTAATAAAAGGGCCACCATTTTTGTCACCCGAGCATAGAGAAGCTTATTCGATTATTCGACCCGAGTCTGCAGGATGTGCGCATGCGCCAAAAAGTGGCTCGGGTGACCCAGAGTCGATTAATCGATTACGCCCAGGGTGGGACAGGAGGTGAGAGTGTA